>JPYR01000485.1:1128-46692 GCA_000775305.1 Belgica antarctica | reverse complement strand
TAGTTTTGATGGAAATTCGGATCCCTTCATGACGTCAAAGCACTCAAGTACTTGAGTTCTTACGTAGTTTATTTTTCGAGGTTCATTAAATTTGTGGACGGAAGCTGGAAAGTTGGAAACTTTCCGTCGGAGAATTAATTGAACGCTGAATTGATAGATAGAAAAACTTTTGCACTGAAAGAAAATTGGAAAATGTAATTAAGAAGCTTGATAAGTTGATAAGTTGATAAGTTCGAGCCTATCATAATGTCCCCCAAACAACAAGAGATACTGTAAATCACAATATTCTTCCGTAGCACCATCTCTAAGACTACTGGACGTGTAATTTTCCGTCTCCCACCTAGGATTTTAGGAACTGCCTCTCACCTTAGAGTTGCAAAAAGCTATTTTGGATACAAGGGGACATTAAGCTCAGTGAGTTACAAATGGTTCCCCTACAAGCAGTAAATTCGGCCGCTTGTAGGTTTCCAAATGGATAACGCCTGGGAAGGCCCCGGCACAGCTTAACAATAATAATTTAACCTGACTTACAAACCGAACACTTTTGCCTTGACCGGACCACACAGTGCTCGTAAACGTGCAACTTATGTACCGAGCGAAAATGTAATTAAGAAGCTTGGCTGCAATAATTCGAACTTTTCACAGAACTTTTCATTTGCATTTGAAGACGCACTAATTGGTCGCCATCCTTTAGTCAAATGATCGAATTAAATTTTTATTAAAATTGTTTTTTTTTTATTCTTCTTTTCTCTTTTTTATTATAAACAATTTTCCTTCTTTCATAATTTTTGCTATTTACAAAATATTTCAATAATTAAATTTTCTTTTTCATAACATCACGAGACGATTTTAACGTTTTTTTGTGGTGGAAGTGGATCCGAAGCGTGTTTCAATCGTGAAAACTCTCCCCCGATTAACGTTTGTTCAACCCTTCAAATGAAAAATTAAAAACTGGAAAAATTGAACGAGTTTTCCGGGACACTTCAGCCCAAAATCGAATCGCGACGCTTCTTAAATTGTTTTCAATGAATGTCTACATGATTTTAATTAAATTTCTGGTTTTACTTCCGTTTGCTTTGTTTTTTTTGTTTAAGAAAACTGAAGAAAGCTGCAGATGAAAATTAGAGGGCGGGGACGATCGAAATTTTGTTTATGGCAGTTCAATTCCATGTTCGCGTCACTGGAGACGCCGTGACTCAGAAATCGTTTTAATAAACTTATACCATTCATTCATTCATGGGGGGAAGGGGTGAAATTTTTCATATAAAGTTCGTTCTAATTCGTTTCTCGTTTCATATCAACCCTTAAGCTATTGGACGAAATTTTTATTTAAAAAGATTTCTATATGATTTTTGATTTTCAATAGGAAATTTTCAAGTCGAACCTGTCAGGTTGAAAAAATCTTTTCTGCTTTGTGGAAATTGAGGGACGCAAATAAAGTTTTCATTAGGCTGTGAGCTTAATTTTGACGAATAAATGCAGTTGTGGGCTTGAGCTGGCACTGCGATGAAATTTTCACTCGAAATTTTCTTCAATCTTGTGTTAACTCGGAGGTAAACATCGCAAACTTCAAATTCTGCTTTGTCTATGGATGGAGAAAATTGTGCAATGATTTGATGCCATTTCTCAATCTTCTTTTGTCACTTTTAGTTAATTTATTTAGTTTAATTTTTCTATAATTCTTCACTTTATGAAAAAGACATTTAATTGGTGCAAGTTTCAATGTTAGATTTGTTTACTTTCAATAATTTTCCACTATGAAAGGTGAGAAAAAGTTTTTTCCATCATTTTTTACGTGAAGTGTGCAAGAAAGTTGACTTTTATTCATTTATTTTATCTTTTTACATCGCTTACGATTTTCCTTCTAGTCTATTAAAAAAAATTGCAACAATTTTGGGGAATTTTCATGACAAATAAAATTAAATTTCATCTTTCAACTTTAAAAATATTCACAAAGTTTTCATTCAATTAAATATAAACTTTTATTACCCTTCATATCAATTTGCTTTATCGGCGGAGGAATCCATGAGTTGTGCCACTGAAACTCGCCTTCTTTCTGCTTTCATACACACAGTACACTCCAAATCTCAACAATTTTTACTCGAAATCTCTCGAAATCCGTGACGCAACTCACAGACAATCTCCGCCTTAAAAGTTTTCCTGTTTATCGCAATTACACTTAATTTCTCGGTTCAGAAGAAAAATCTCTCAAATTTACTAGAACCCTTCTTTTCACAACAAATCTGCTGCTTTATAGAACAGCGTCGATGCTTCTTAGCTTTCTTTACGAAACAAAAAAAGAAGAAATGAGTGAAAAAGCACTCAACTACATTTTTGATGAAATGAAAACGATTTTCTCTTAAAACTTTATCACAATTACATTTTTTATCTCTTTTTATTCTAGTTAGACGTGTGCAAACGTGGATGTTTGCAGATGAAATCAGGGAAAACAGGGTTAAAGGTCAAATAAAGTTCTTTCATCTTGATGTGCTTGCTAAAGCTCTGGTAAAAACGTTTCTTTTCAATTTTAAAACTTTTCATGGACGAATTTATTTTCATTCGGAACGATTAAAAACAATTTTGTTTACACGAAGATGAACATCAAATTTTTTTAATTGTTTTAGTTACTGATGCTTTCGTTAAGGGCGGCGACAATTGTTTCTGGTTCTGATAATGCTTTGCGTGATGCTTTCTCTTCCTTTAATATCACATTTATCGCAGGAAAATTCTCATGTTTTGAAGAGTCGAAAATGAAAAGTTGCTGGGATAGAACTTAAGCGGAATTGGTATCGGTGTTGATCTTTATTGGAAGCTTTTAGAAAATGTTCGAGTTTACAAGGCATTAAAACTTTAGATGTTCGATTTGCAAATATTCGACTAAACAAGGTTTTAAAGGCTAAAAATGCAACCTAGGAAGGTTTGAGTCCTTATTAACGTTCGACTTAGCGAGTTTTTTTTAAAGCGTTCACTCAAAATATTCCACCGACACCGATACCCTGCACAAAAAAAGTCATTTGCGGAACTTTTTTCGCATTCTATGCTTATTCGGGGAGGTTGAAGAGATTTCCATAATTTTTGCTACTTGTTCGGTCGTCTACTTGCTACTTACTACTCAGAAGACTTTGTTCAGAGATAAGACTGAGTGAAATCTATGATAAGAGCTGTGGCATTTTTGTGTTTCTCTATCGCGCTAAGTTATTGCGTTTAAATCCTGGGAATTTTCATGTTATTTTTCGTGTTCGGCTACTTCAAATTCTGTCGCTAACATCAAATTTTGATTTTATTTCCATTGTGAACTAGAAGCCAATGCTAAGCGCGTCAATGTCAAATAAAATTTCGTCCATAATCATGCGGTGTCTGGGTGTGCGGGGCTCATGAGGACTCAAACGACGTTTTTCTCCATTCCAAGGTCGAGCTTTTGGTTGTCACAACATTCTGTCGATGGCTAGCGTTGCTTTATGGCACTTAAAGTCAATATCATCAACTTCACGGCTCTCCCTCGAGTCGCCGACGACGTAGCAAAAGTTTTTTGGTTAAAGTTGGAAAAAAGAAGAATGCCAAAAACTCTCCGGATTTTGTGTTTCAAGATTTTCAAAAATCAATCGAAGGATAAAAATGTGTTTAACAATAGAAAAAACAAATATCATCCATTGTTATGGCTTTCCTTAAATTTCAGTTATTGTGTCGATCACGATTCGGCTCCGGATACAAGTAGATGCCTTCAACAGTGAATATTGATGTTTCTGTCGGTGGAAAAGCAGTTTTAATTATGGTCCCAGGCAAAAATCGTGACAAATGACTCACCGTCAGGCAGCTCGTAGAGCTTCTTAGGCAGCTGGGCGAAGTAAGGGTGAATTAAACCATTTTCAGCATCGATTCGGTCATCGGGATTGAGCTGTAACAGTGCACTAGCCATCGCTTCACCTTCAACAATGTCGTACAGACGTGGAAAGCTTAATCCTAACTTGCGAGGTCGATAAAAGCCTGTGAAAAGTTTAAATATTAGAAGTCCGAGGTGTTTAAAGTTATCCATTAACACTCACCTAACTTATGCGGTTTATAACTAGGTAAATGCGTCACTCCACACCACGTCTCTTCGACTGGCGTTCCTAGCAGCTTGAAAATCTTATCTAGCTGGTCGTAGGTATCACGAATCCCGGGGAAGGTAGGCATGCCCGTAATCATCTCCACGAAGATGCAGCCGACTCCCCACATGTCGAGCGACGTCGAATAGTCGGTGCTTCCGAGGAGAACGTCTGCGAAGCGGAAGAAATTTCATTAAACGTGTTAAAAGCTTGACGGAGTGCCTTCTCACCTGGTGGTCGATACCACAGCGTCACGACCTCATGTGAATACGTATGGCTGGGAACACTTTTGGCGCGCGCCAAGCCGAAATCAGCGAGCTTAAGCTCGCCGCATTCGCTTATCAGTAAGTTTTGGGGCTTCACGTCGCGATGGAGAACGCGCCGTTTATGGCAATAGGTCAGGCCACGGAGTAATTGGAAGAGAAAGAGGCGTACGTTTCGATGGTCGAGGCCACCGGGGTGACGTTCCATGTATTGTGAGAGATCGGTGTTCTGGTGGCGAGAGATAAAAATTAATGTTCGGCTGTTAATGAGTCCGATTAAACGGCCGTGAAATTGAGACTAGCGACGATGACTATTTCGTAATTGCTTTTCAGCTTCAACTCACCACATATTCAAACACGAAAGTCAAGGTCTCTCGCGTGTGCACGATGTCATGGAGTGTCACAATGTTGGCGTGCTTCAATTCCTTCAAGAGCGACGCTTCCCGAATCGCTGTGAACGGTGCACCTTCTTCCTCCTGCAGTCTGATCTCTTTCAGCGCTACCACTTGATTTGTTAAACTGTTTGCAAGGGAGAGAATGGAAGAATGGAAAAAGATTAAAATTTAGTCTTGAGAACGCTTGTGCTTTATGATGCGCAGTGCCTTGTTAAGAAGCAGCAACGGTGCTTTGGGGATGGTCGTAAAATGTGGTTAAGCAAGATAAATCACATTTTAATTGCACTTTTAAAGCAATCAGGTCAAAAACGAAGCTTTAACAACCGGTTTCATAGTGTCCTAGCTTGTTCTAAGACGGCCTTGCCTTCGCAGCTGATGTAAATCTTCTTTTCCGTCCTTAAATTCAACTTTAATCCACTCGAGAAAAGCTCGTAAAACATGAGACGACTCCGGGTTCTTACAGAACTGACCCACTTTCGCCTCAACAAGGAACGGTAGGAAAACATTAAAGGGGAAGTTTTATGAATTGTTTGCTTTTTGAGGATTTGTGCTTGTTTCGTTATCAGGATGTGATTCTGCAGCTCCATCTTTTCTTCCCTTTTCGCCTGTTTTTGTAAATATTTGTTATCGTAAAGTATCATCAAGCAGAAGGATCCAGAGAGCTTAAGTGAAAAATTTCTCGTGTTTGCGTAATGAATTTTGTCTCGTTTGGCGCAACTTCTGGCGAATTTAATAAACAGAAACTGGGCCGACATGAATAACACAACGTCTTGTCGTGTCTGGCTGGTGCAATGACATTAAATTCTCATTTGGGGCGAGGGAAAAACTTTTGACAACTTCCTTTAAGAACTGGTGGAAGACAATTTGTCGGCACAAAAACTCATTCGAGTGTGAAAATTTAATAATTTCAAGACGTTTTTCCTTTCAGACCGTCGACTTCGTCATATTACTTTGAAATTCTTTTCAATTTTCCTTTTAATAATTTCATCTCCGAGAACACAGAGCATAAAAGCGGAATGCCTTAGCGATACAAGCAAAAAGAAGAAAGGCAGCAGGTAGAACGTTTCTCCGAGTTTAACGTTGTCAGGGAAATGTCGGAAGCTTTAAGATCTCATGAACGAAGGAGATTCGATTTGACCTAATTCTCTTTTCCCTGCTGCCGCTCCCGAAAATCCAATGTTCGTTCATAAAATATTTGAAACTTTAGATTGCTTCGTAACATGTACGGTCGCCACACCGCTAACAAAGTCCCATTAATGATAGCGGGAGAAAACTTGTACGAGATGCTGTCGGAAGCGATGTTGCGAAAATTATAAAAGTTCTGTGTCGAGTTGTTGGGAAATTCACCCACTGAATTTATGGCGTCATAAAAGTGGAATTAAAACGACTTACTTGCTAAAGCCTTTGAACACTGTTGCGTAAGATCCTTCGCCAAGTTGCTCCAACTTCACATACGCCTCCGTCTTGCCGAACGGTGAGTCTTTCTGCAAAAATTGAAAGGAAAATTGAGAATTATTGCAAACGAAAAGCTTTCTAAGGCGAAAAATTGAAAATAAAATTTTATGAACCACAAACGGAACGGCGGAAAGTGTTTGCACAATTTGCTAAAGTGCTTTGCTCTAATGACAAAGGCTGGATAAGAAGAGAGAAAAGCAGCTGGAAGTTCATTAAGCAAGCTCGATTTATTATGCCGTAGAAAATTATTTAAATAAAGCTTTAAAGCAAGGGATTTCTGGATTTTAAGACCAAATTGAAGTATTCTGCTTGTCTGAAGTTATCTTTTTCTTTGTGGATTTGGTTTTTTGCTGACAAAGGTTTGAAGCAGAATTCAACACGGCATGTAGTTCGATGGTAAAGTTTTCAAGCGTCTGGGCAGCTTCTCTTTTCTTTATCGCGCGGATGATCTTTAGTGTTTCCTTTTTGACAGCAGCGCTGACAGCGTTTCCTGCAATTCCTTTCTTTTTGGGAGCTGCATTAGTCTTTTGTTCAAGCTTCTGAGATTTTTTAGGCTTCCGCGAAACTACTGACGTCTTGGGAGTTATGAAGGTCACTTGCTTAATTACTGCGTGGTTCTTAACACCAGCATCAGAAGTTGAACGTCGGCGAAGACAAGATTTGAGGCTACAAATTTGAGCAATTCCAGTTATCATTGGACTTGACGGGTACGACGTAGATTTTCCTGGACAGCGCTTAGATTTATGAACGTTTTCACGAACTTTAGCCATTTTGATTCTAACACTTCTTTTATAACCCTAAATTGATTTAACAACGAAGGTTCATCCGGGAAATCTTTTTCAAAGCTTGCTTAAAGACTTTTCTGTGTCGATGTCGTCTTTTCAAACGCATCCTTTGTGACTTTACTCAGAGTTTTACTTTTAAATCCTTCGAGTGTTCCTTCCCTATATAGTCAGGATAAACCAGATGACATTGCACAAAATCTACTTTCACTGATTCTCTTCATCGCAGCTTTCAGCTTCGTCATCACATTTTGTTATTTTCCTAATCTTCTCCTGCTTCCGATTACAATGGAGCATGTTCATGTTGTTTAACAAAAGCGTCTTTGACACAGAATGATTAAGGAAAAGTTGCAAATGCTTCCGGTCAGTTGAAGAGAACAAGAAATTAAGACAAATTTGTGTGTTTTTCTTGATTAAGGAATTTGATCCGATGCTCCCCGTCCTTGTCCAACCCTCTAGGGTTTAAAATAAATTGAAAACAATAAATCTTAGTTCTGCAAGCACGGAAGCGGAGCTGTGTATAAAGTTTAGAACGAACACATAACAACAAAAACTTTTGTGTAATGAATCATGGTAATGAATATGTAAATTTTTACAGCTTCCGCAAGTTGTGTACGACGAACTTTTCCGTTTGTGAAACAATAAAACCAGTTGCTGCACTTATCGACTTACCCCGAATGCAGAGAAACGCTTTCGCCTTGGATGCGGGTCACTGTGCTTGTTGAGAAAAACTTCGGATTTAGGTCGCGGTGGTTTCTTTGGCCGCATTATCACGCGGGACTCTTCTCGGATGTCATCGTCTAACAGTTTGCTGTCCGATGATACTGATAATTGTCGCTGCACTTGGCCATGGTGCTCGGTTGAGTTCCAATCTGGAATGGAGGAACAAAGAAGAACGTCAGAAAGGATGAAGTGATGGAGTTTTCCGAACACATTTCGCTACCCATGTTCATAAAAACTCTTTGTTGCTGCGCAGTTAGTAAAGGTTCACATGTGGAACACATGTTTATGATTCCAAATCGAGTTGGATCGCAATTTTGCATTTTTTATTCCGCTTAAGCGTTAAAATTATGATTCATAAAATTTAACTGCAGAAATATTCTCCGAACGCACGTTTTCTGTGTCGTTCAACCTAAAAAGGCAAACAAAAGGAATTTTTATGGCTCAATTTAATGACGGGAGTTTATGTTTAAGTAGAAATTCATTGACTTGAATCAAACTTGACGATTGTATCGATGCAGCGCGTGCACTTAACTTGAATCGAAATCAATTAAAGCCGAACACGAACTTTAAAACCGAACACGAACACGAACACGAACTTTGCGCTTCAACAACGAAATTATGCAAAATTGTAGCGAAATTCGGTTGCAAATTGAAAACTGCTGTGTAGTGGCATAATTTATGCATGAGAATGTCGAGCGGCGCATTTGCCATTTGTTGCGAATAAAATTAAACTCGAGAAGTGTTTGGGATGAAATGAACCCCGCAACTCGTGTTACTTCAACTCCCATGAATGTTGCTATTGAATCACTTTAAAGTGCGCAAGAACGACTATCAAAGCGATCTCATGAAGTTTGCAAAGATTTCATCGTGAATTATTCAAATTTCCATCCAGATGCTCCAGCAAAGCGATGCCGACCCTGAAAACTATCCGAGTTCGTTACGAAAAACTTCATGAAAAGTTGAACGGAGCTTAAAGGCCCAAAAATGCTTCGCACAATCAAAACTTTCCGGTCTGAATTCTTTGTTCGATCGTTTGCGGTGAAGCCTCAAAAGGTATTTTTGTGGGATTAATCTCGGAAAAACTAACAAAAACCATTAAAACAGAGCACCTGAGCTAATGGCATCGAACAAAGCTTTTGCAAATTGGAATGTTTATGACGTTCACTTCAATGGAAAATATTTGCTTAGCAAGCTTCATTAACACGAGTCGACTAGATTTCCGCTCTTATCGACCACATTAGTGCGGCGAAATAGTTTCCAATTATGTTTCCCAGGTTGCAACGTCAATATTTACGCCATCAAGAACATCATCGAACATAACGGATGAAAGTGGCAGCTTGGAAGGAGTGTCGATTTCCATCTCGTGTCGTCGTTCAGCCATTGAATCAACAGAAAATGAATTGAAAACTCGTGTTCGATAGGATTTAGGAGTTTCCATTGTGTTCAGGTCTTTGTGTTCATTGTTCGCCCTCGATTGAATACATTTTATTAACAGATTCCTTAGCCGATAAGAATCTTATCTCCGAGTGAAAGCTTTCAATTTCAATTTAGCAAAGTTTTTGGGAATGAAATCAATTTAAACAATAAATAAATAATTGATTTTTTTCACAGATCCTTTGAGGCTGAGACGAAACATCAACAAAAGCGATGGCAGAAATTGAGTTTCCATCGTTGCAGGAAAAGTTTTCAACTTCGTAAATCCTTCTAGAGTGAGTTGCGCATTTGAAGTTGGTTTTCTGCTCGAGATTAATTTGTGAACACGTCGTAGATGGCAATGACACTAAGAGCACTCACTTGAACACAAAATTTTCTCATAGTTGACTTCTTGAGGGCACAATAAGAAAAGGCAGAGGCAAGCGGCTTCAAATGGCTCCCCAAGATTTAATAAGAAATTCGAATCTTCCGGAGATTTCTGAATAAAACATTCGTTTGCTTAGCGTCTGATGAAACTTTGAACCATTTTCAATTGTTTGCTCATTTCAGAAGCTCTCGAGGATGTTTTTGAAACTTTCGGCAAAGAGATTCCCTTCACAAGACGATTGTTGTTCGTCCCATGAGCACCAAGCGACCCAAAAACTGGGAAAGAAAGGCGAGCCCGGTTGGGGCGGTGCGGAAGAAGAATAAATTTAAGGAATTTGCGTCTTAAACGAATTTATCTTCGTTGTTGGCTACACAAAAGGCGTTATCCATCATGATTCCGTGTCGTGTGACTTCACTGTGTGTGCATATCATCAATCAAGATGCTTTCATTTGAAATGTGTGCTGATTTTCCCATCACCACGACGGCACTCACAAGAAAATTAAGTTATCATTTTAATGGGTGAAACTAGCAGTTTTTTTACTACGCTCTGCAACCTCATTAAATTCTTCTCTTCGGCGAAGCACATAATGTGATTGAAGTTTATTTACTCTTCAACTTAGAGTCTTGTTGACTCTTGGCACGGACGTTGAGTGAGAAGTTTTTCAAGTTTTCCACTCACTTTGTCGCCTTTCATCAACTTTTTTCAATTCACTTCAATTTACAGCGGAAAATGTTACGTTTTTCAAACGCACGACCCTTCTCAAGTCGTAAATGATGTTTGTTGTCTAATTTTTCCCTTGAAAAGCCGTCCTTGGACAAAATAATAAAAAGCACGAGAATTGCCATTGTTTTCATTTATCGCATTTCTGCTTGAGAAATTTTCAAATAATTGGAAAAGTTTTTCTTCTTTTTCGCATTTTTTCTTTTATTTTCCCAATCGACCATGACGACTCGCTTTATTTTCATAGGAAAATTTTATTTTTAAACGTGGAGAATACGGGAGAACGAAATCGTCGCACGATAAATAAAGCAACAACGAGCTGGTCCCGATGGGACTGCAATTTCTCTTATCGCCCTCAGATAATGAAATAGAATTGAGATGTTTGCCAATGACGTCCCAGTAGACACGTTGACAAGGGCATGTTGGTGAGGTTGTAAGACATTGAGTCGTTTGTGATAGCTTGAAAGTGCAGGGGACATTTATTTTAGATTTTGTTGTTAGTTTTGATCAATAATTGATGTTTGACGAGTAGTTACCCATACAATTTACATCACTTTGGACCACCCTTAGAACAATAAACAACGGAAGCACTTACGTTTACTGAACGATTTATTATCGATTGGTATGTTGCCGTTCTCTAATCGATCTAAATACTCTTCTGAATATCCATTATATGGCATTTTATTGTTACTCCGATTATGGTGATTGTTTGTCGTCTCATCGTGGTCTTCACGTGATATTGCTGAAATGAGAAAAACAAAACAAAGAAATTAATTTTATGTCGAACCCTGGCTATAGATTCAACTTTAATCCGAAGTTTTTTTCTCCGATTTCCGCATCCCTTGCGCTTTAAAGCCGAAATTATTCAGATTTGTGCGACTTCATAAAAAGCAATCTCAGCGACGGAGCAAAGGCGAAACGCGCTATTAACATGAGAATCACGTTTCATCTCTTAAACGATGTCGGAAGAAGCGCCTGCTTCAACGGTTCACTCCACCCTCGAGCCGAATCATCATTTAACATTAAATTGAAAAAGGTGAAAAATAAAAACAAAATCAATGTCACGTGTCAAGTCGTAGCGGCAAGAAAAGGGAGCGCAAAAGTCTTGTTTAAGTACTAAACGAGCGTGCGGGGAACGAGCAGTCGAAGTGGCACCAGCGGTTTTTGTGCCATCAGCATGTCTCGCCCTTCTCGAAGGTTCAGAGCACCTTCATTTAATTAAAATAGAAACTTTTGCCAGGAACAAAAAGTCTCCAGAGACCTTTTTGGCATGAGAATGCAGAGGGCGAGGGAACGGCACGACGAGAATGCTACATGAATTTTCATTAACGGAAGAGCCACTCGAGACAAACGAGCAAAATATTTTCTTTTTTTGAGAAGTAAATTGAGCAATTAATTCGTTGAAAGCGAAAAAAGCCGGCAGACAATTATTTAACATAGGAAAATCTCATTTTCCGTCAACTTCAGATTATGAACTCTCAAAGATTCTGATCACGAATCTTCATGTCGAGACGAAGAAGATGCGAGAGGGCATAAGCAGCGCTGATAAAATCGTGTAATGAGTAAAAATTATTATAAATTGCATTCAGTAAATCATCTCGAGTTGCGAAATGTTGCTGAATTGGATTAATTTGGAGATGAGGGGAGTTCGTTGAGAGGGTCACAAGGGGTTTGTTTTGATTTAATAGGATTTGTTTAGGTGATTTTGTGTTGAACAGCTGTTGTAGTCATTAGAGTTGGAAATGAAAGCTGTTCCTAGCAAAGTTTGAAGATGCAGTGCTTCATTGAGCTTAGTGTTAGCCCTGAAATAAGCATCGCTCGATGGCCGTTACTGCTCCATTGATCCCACATTACCCCCGTTCTTAACAAATCATCCCTGATAAGAACTCTCTGGACCTTCTTCCATCCCTTCGTCTTTCCCACTAGACAAATGAATCTCATCAAAGTGGAAGTTCTAATCATCGAGTCCGGATGTTGCCTCGTTTCTTTAAAAGAATCCTTAAACTTTTCATCACCTTTAAACAAAAATAAATTGAATTGCAGATGTTTTTTGAATAAGAGCGGAATTGCATCAATTTCAAAATACTTTTCGAGCTGTTTCCTTTACAAGGCGGAAGTTGAGCTCTCGATTGTAACGAAAAGCATTCCCAAAATTTCCATCAATATCCTCGGAAAATAAAAGTTTTCCGCTTGATTATGCGAAGCACTGTGCGGGGCAGGGGAAAATAATAAAAGAAATTTTTATTGTGATAATGAGGGCTTGGCCATTCTTGCGCCTCGAGGCACTTCTCGTGAAAGTTTTCGTTTTTATGGTGGCAGCAATTGTCGAAATTTGCATAAAAACGCGCCTTAACAAATTGTTCACAAAGGAAGAAGACGGAAAATGAAAAATCTCTGTTGAAATAATGGCGAATCTTTTAGAAATGTGAAAATTATGCAATAATTTTTAATGGGAAAATTTAGTTAGTCATTGTGCCATGATCAAGCAAATTGCCAAGGAAACGAACACAAAACACCGACTCGAAGTCGTCATTAAACGTCGAGCGCCGTTACGAGTGTCAGATTGTCACATCTTAAAGTTATTGTCACCCGATTCCTTACCCAGAAATAATAATGAAATTGTGTGAAAACGTGACTGCCGATGTAGATCAGAATGCGATGGAAATTTCCGTTCCATTTTGTGAACGTGGAGGCGCCAATGAATGATTACAATTGTCACGCACAACTCACGCACTCAGTTTCGTATGTAAATTGAATATGTGTGCTGATGATAAATGATGCGGATCGTGCGTGTGGGTGAAGGAAATTATTCACATTATGAAAGCTTCACGATCGCATCAAAACAATTGCAATACAAACATCTTGACAACAATGCACTTTGCACCGCACACATGCAAGTTTTACAGTTCCATTCAAGGTTTCGAACAAATGAAGTTTATTTCTAGTATTCAGGCTGCATTGCCGACAATCCACGCGATTAACTGTTCACACTTGTGAACGATGTGAATGGTACAGCTGCCCGAAGGATATTATCTTGCTGCTGTAACCTGTAGTGAAAACATTTGGGCACCTCTCGGGACATGATACGGGGTCATAGCTTTGTGGACTAGGCTTAACCGGCAGGGCAAGTAATCGGTGTTGTTACAGACAAAACAGATCGATCTACAGTTGTTGCCAGGTTGAATTTGTGATCACAGGATGAAACAATTGCTTGACTTTTCATTTGTCTAAATAAAGTTTATTTTAATGTCACATTTGATGCTTGAGCTTCCTGTTTATACTTTTAGTGTTTACGCTGAGAAATATACTCCACATCATTTTTGAGTTATCTCAAAGGTCAACATTTCGCTGTTTTGTGTACACCGTTTCGAAATTCTGATAACACTGATTACATAAGCTCTCAGTTTCGTTTAAATGTCTGAGCTGACAAGTCGTAAACATGAAATTGCTTGTGACTATTCTCGTTGTTTTCGTTTGGCCGGCACTGTTGGCGTTTGGTGAAGAGAATCTACCAAAAACGAAGGAAGATTTTCAGGATATTGAACATCTGGTCTCGGGATGCCCACCAGGGCTGCACTTGTTTTTCGATAAGTGCATTCCTGCGACAACTAGGGCTATTTTGAATGGGACTTTTGTATCAAAGACGGAGGAAAACCAAGCTGAAGGAGAACCTGAGCAAGTTGTAGTTTCACGATCAAGTGAAATACCTGAAGAAAGTGAAGCTCCGAAATTGAATAAGGTATTTTGTGGTCTTGATTCGCTAAAACATGTTGCGGACCATCATGTGAACAGTGGCACTGAGACTGCAACACAAGTTATTTCTTAAAGTACAAATAAAATTGCATTTTTTATTGTTAAGAATTTTGTCATGAGTTATTTTTATTATTGTGAATGCCGCCATTGAAACTGGAAACTGACTACGCAAATTCCGTGAACAGAAATTTTCAAATCGAATCTCCAGAACACACATTCCCCGGATCTCGCACATACTTTAACATGTTTCGCTCAGTTTTGCTTCTGCTAGATATCGATTGGAAATTCTTTTTGTGACAGAACGCGGCGAGGGGAGAAGACGAAGAAATAAAAAGTCTAACTAACGATAAGGAGGGTTGGATACATTGATCACACATGATGCTGAGCAGCGAGGGAACGGGTGGAGAAGAGAAATTGATTCTGTTATTGATTTTCAGGCGTTCGGGCGTAGATTTTGTTTCGTTTTCACGCACCAGCGAACGCTTCAAAGCAGAAAATCGGCGCTCGACTAATTAATTTTCATCCGATTGCGTTGACAAACAACAATTTTCAATCAAAATATTTGCTTTGAAAATTACTATTGCTCGTGAACGTCTTTTTGACTGTTAATTGCGTATGCTGATCAAATATTTTATCGAAATAATATAAATTGCTTCTGTTCGGAGGCGAAAAAGGAAATTGCGCAGAATGCCAACTGCTATTGTTGCGGTTTGCGGTCGAGAAGACTTGAATTTTGATTCATAATTCCTTCATCGGTCAATTGTTGTGATTTTGTTGTGTTCGAGATAAGAAAGAATCGAGAAATCTTCTCGGGCAGTACGTGACGTGATTTACTCCGAACATATTTCATGAACACTCGAGGAATTTCATTACATCGGAGTTCTGCGGTCGAGTGATGCAGCTGAAAAAAATGATGAAGATAAGAAAATTGAAATTCTTGCGCTTCATCGTGTCTTCGCCAGCCAGTTTAATTAAATTTCTTCTTGGCGCACATCCGAAGGCGACTAAAATTAGCTTTCATGGTCAGAACTGTCGCCGTTCCGTGGCATTATAATCGACTGATTATGAAGTCGCTTCGCATCGACAGCAAAATGTTTCAGGCTGGAAGTCGCTGTCAATGTTTAAATATGCACAAGGCATTAAACTCGGATCACCTCCGCCCGACCAGACACAATAAGTGCGAACGAGAAATGAAAACAAAACACGCAGACAGCAAAGCGCTTTGGGTAAACAGAAAAGTTGTTTTATTATGACTCGAAGCTACCGCAGAGCGTTTTTCCGCTCAGCTGTCGCCGGGTCCAACTCAAAGTTTCAGCATTTTCATGTTCAACATCTTAAACGCCATATTTGCCTCTCGTATCATCAATCTGGGTAGATTGCTTTCTTCATAAAGTCCCCAAGCTATGCACGAAACTTAATGGAATCAAGCCTGAAGGTCAAGTCAATTTGGTTTCCTTGGTGCCTCATCTGTGTCTCTACTTAAAGTGACTTTGATTGTGATTCATTTGGTTGGTTTATGGCACAATTTCATTTTACGATGATAAACTTCCGTAAGATGCACACACACAGCGCCTTAATTGATTCTTTCGACTCCCGTTTTATCACTTTGCTTACAACCAAAAGGTTTTAGCTTCATGAGAAAGTGCAAAAAAGAGTTGATTGAGACAAATTGGAAGGGAACGAGGTAAAGAAGGTCAAGGCGGACGCAACAGCTTGGCTATAAACTTGGCAGAAAGTCGTCAACTCGTTAGCGTCGTCATCAATCGTCGGCAACAAAGTAATTTCACACTTTTGACGCAATTAAAGCTGAAAGGAATAAGTCAACTTTTGTTTCGTGTTTCACCCGAGAACCTCTCAAGGCTTCTGCTTTTGCCGTCGCTTAATTACACCAAACCACCTTCCACATTATGGTTTTAAATCATTTCAAGCGTCGCTCGAAGCCTGGCAATGTGACATCATCAATTATGAATGGAGCGTAAGGCAGGTATGCCGGCTGATGAGAAATGCCGGGAATTAGTTATTAAAGTTCAGCCCGTTCACGAAGAACGACTTTTAATTGAAGCCATCAAGTTAAGATCAACCTCGAGCGAATGATTAAGAGCGACTGACGCAATGCGAAGGGTTGAAAGAATTTAAATTGAAATTATTTTCCTTTCCTTTGACATTTTCCGGCAGTCTTCTTATCTCCATTTGTGCGCAGTCAATCAAGCTCAACCCAATAGCCATTCACATTGTAATCGGTCATTAAACGGATGAAGACTTATCATCAAAGCAACTTGCAGCGGACGTTGAAACTATTTAATTATGAAATGATAGCATCAGTCGTTTTTATCAGACGGTTCGCTGTTCTCTCGTCAATCGTCATGCAATGTCGTGTGCAAGCTAATAATCGTCATCAGTCATTTGCCGGAAGGGACTAGGAGAGTGCGTAACCGTCTGGTTATATCGACAAAGCTATACAGCTATGGTTTTTAAGGCTCGAACAAGTTGATTCCATAAGAAACCTGATTTCGTTAGAGAAATCGTTGCGTGGTGACATTTCTCTTAATTAGCACTCGCTTCGGAGGTTCTGTGTGGCAACGTAGCTCGTATCAAGGGAATTAATTAAGCATTCATATTTCTAGTATAGCAAAAAGTTTAAAACATTATCATTCATAAAACTTTAATGCGATCGCTCTCGAGTGTTGGTTGTTAATTTTTGTGTAGCACATGTTGATGATGTTTTAGTCGAGTTAGTTTAGGTATCGTGTATGAGAGAAGCCACAGAATGCTTCATCAAAGCAACTTCATTCAATATCCATTAATCCTTTCATGGCAATCATCGTTTGGAAGCTGCAAAACCGTTCGTTCATCGAGTCGGCAGTTATGTCATTCGATGAGTTGCGGTCTTTAATTTCTTTCCTATCGTCAAGCAACGCCCTGGCGTGTCTCTCTCGAGTGTTTGAACGAAATTATTCAATAAAACTTCTTAATGAATCAGACTTTTTCTGCCGCTTCATTCCGTTCTCAACAATAAGGCAAGAAAAAGCAGTTTCATGGGAAATTTCACTCAACGACATTCCTCGAGTCGTTCTCATGAATTTAAATTTGAGTCTGCTTGTTCAATTGATGACGTCATGAAGCACTTGTTGTTACCCCCAGCAATTCACTCAGCGTGATGACTAATGGCTCGCAGTCATGCAACATTCTCACAAGTTTTTTTATAAAATTAAATCAGCAAGAAAGTTCGAAGTGAAAAACAATTGAAAATCGGTATCGGAGGCGACATACTGAAAGGGGAGATCCGAAAATGGTCAGCGTGCGAAAGCCAACAAATGCAATCGTGTCTGAACTCTGACCTTTTCCATCATTAATTCCTTTTGTTGTATGCTGCTGGCGACAGTTTTATCGAATTATCTTCATCGGATATCTCATGGGCGGAATGGAAACGGAAACTGAAGCAAAGGGTCTGCGAGCCGGTTGATTGTTAGGGTATGGGTTTGGAACGGATACACCAACAAATTCTTCGAGAAATTTTAAGAAATGTTAGCTCAATAGCCGCCAGACATTCCGTTAGCTGTATCTTAAGCTTCCAAGTAAATATCAATTTCAGGCCCCCAGCAACAACTTCTGACGTCCTACTGAGTAGCATATTCTTCATTTCCATCTTTCTTGTCGTCGAAATCCCAAGCCAGTGGACTGAAAGTTTTCATTTCAGCGAACTCAAGAGCTTCAATCATTAATCTTGTGCTCGGAGGCCAAAATGTAACCCGCGAGAATTTTTTTGTGCCTGAAACTTGATGTGGAAAAGATTCTCGTTAGGACGATTAATCAACGCCTCATCAGATTTCAATTTGGACCAATTTCCTTCTCCAAATTATAATTAATGGAGAGTCGAAGACGTTTGAGGATAAAAAAAAGTTGGTGTCAAAATCTAATGCGCAGCGAAGGAAGTCACAAGAGTGGAAAATCGTCGGAGCGGATAAAAAATTTATTCAATGGACACAAATCACCATCGAAATGGGAAGTTGATCAACATAATTTGATTCTTGCTTCATTGAATCTGCTTGTTTGAGACGAAAATAAAAAAGGTTCGTACGAGGCAACCTTCCAAATGGCTGCTTCAAACAACATCCAGCAGATAAATTGATAAGGATCCGTTTACACAAACTCAATTTTCTTGTTGTCATTTCACAGGGACAGTTTCGTCTCTTATGCAAATTGACATTTGAGGCTCTTTTCTTTACCCATTTCTCGCTTATCACTCTGGTCGTTATCCGGGTGGGTTGATTAAACCCGAAAATCGTTCAACGTGAACCACAGACATTGAAAATTTATTGCAAATGTAAATCAATGTTGGAAAAAAGGAAAAAGATTACTAGCCATGGTTGATTCATCAGTGATGACGTGATTTACTTTAAGTTTGGGAAATCGAACTAAAGAACCAGCGATTGAGGTCAATAAATTAATCAATGTGTGACGCCACACGTTCTGATAAGAAAGTGCATGTCTTCTCTTCACAATTGTTATCTAAAAGTAATTTCCAAACTTCGAACATTTAATTACAACATATTTTACACCAGACATCACCACCGAACACTTCCAATATGCAAATTATTCTTTACGTTTTCGGAATTATAATGCAAACAGTCGAAAATGAAACGCTTTAATAGAAAAAAAAGTTCATGGAACTCCAGCGCAGCACAAAACAATACGGAGCTATTTTAATTTGCAATTCATGAAAACGGAGATTAAAACATCTTGTAGATTCGGAATGATTTAAGCCAAACGCTCCAACATAAACTTGCTCTGCCTTGTGTTTCCTGTTCCCAACCTCAGATGAATCAAAACATAATTAAAACGTTGATTTACATCTTCAATGTTCGTTGTAATTGAAATTTGAATTTTATAGACATTTTAATTGATGTTTCTTCTCCGAAATTGATTCGGGGAGGCCTGACTGGTGTGCGAGTAGCAAAAAATCGGATCCGCCTGGTTTTTCGATCGAGTTTTAATTGAAAACTTGGATTTTGATAAATTACCCAGACGACATTAATGTTCGCAATGCATTGCGAGTCGGCTCGGGAATAATTGGAACTGATTCCTTTCTAATTAAGTGTGTCTTGTGCAATCGATCACAATAAATTTCAGATTGCAACGAGGAGTGCTTGGGGATTGAGACATGGCAATCGACGTCGATAGCGTAAGAATGACTAAACAACACAAAACAACTTTTTTCCAATTAATACACAAACATTGCCGTTGCTGGTATTGCCTGTTGACTCGTTTGAAGCGCTCTTATCGTCTTTGCTACCCACTCGAGGAGATTAAATTACGTTTTAAAGAGTTTATTGACTCGACGGAGATAATTTATGTAAACAACAGAATCTCAACATGTGGATCGATGCGTTAATGGTCGTTGATAAAATCTACTGTGAAGGAAGTTTTGGCACAAAATTGCTCGTAGCTGAGCTGAAGGTTTATTTTGGTGTACTTACACAATCGGCCGAAACTATGCGACAACCTCTTCTTAAGTTTCTGTAAGGCTCCTCCTTTTTTTTCACGCATGGTGACACCTGCAATGAAACAAAGGAAAACTGACATCAATTACAGTTAATTTAATTAGCAATTTCATTAACGAGTCACGAGCCAATTTACTGTTCATTGCACACTCAATTTAACGTTCTAAATTTCGCGAGGTTCGTGTTCACGCAGACCCGTTTCAGAGAGACAATTGCGAGACAACAGAAAACGTGTGCAATGTAAACTGAATTCTCTGCATTCATGCCGACGCTATTTATAACTCGGGGAAAACTCGATTCTGCAATTGCTCACAGCGATTTGTGAAACAAATTCACTTCATTCAACTGTCGCTAAATAATTCAGGCACAAGCACCTTTCACTCGAGCTCGGTTGGGTTTTTGTGTGTAAATTTAATTTTCACAGTCGCTTCACCAGAAATAAACAACAGTAATTTATGGCATCTGATGTTTTATCGAGTTTGCATGATTATCATTAAGCTTTCAAAGCACACAAAGCTTCATCGACCGCAGCGATTATCACGAATTAAAATAATTAGAAGCGTTTGCCGGTGACGATAGTTGCTGTCGAGACCACACGCATCATGTGATCAGGAGATGTTGTAGCATCTAATCAATCATCCGCTTTAATTAGATTTTCACGCCACTCTGAACGTGCAAAAAGCTGAACCGAAATAAAACTTTCACGCCAGACGAGTTCGAGAACTGCGTTAAAGTAAAAAGTAGATGTGGAAATTCAATTTCCATGTCGCCAGACAATTTTCAATCATCCACAAAATGATGATGCATTGCAAAAACATGGAAAGACTCCCGCGCACAGGGCATCCAATGAATAATTTACATATTGTGGATGCTGACTGCAAAATTTCAATCAGCCATTCTGTTTGTGGAAAGCAATGCAGGGCTGTTTTTGTTTCGGTTAGAAGATCAATAATAACTCGACCTTTGAAATACTAAAATTTCTTTTTTATGGCGTGAACTGGCCGGCCCTGTTGACTTCGGTGAAGAGTTGCAAAAACTGCCGAAGCAAAATAAATCTCCAGCATGTGTGCAAGCGAAGTCATTAGAGTGGAACTTCAAAAAGGAAAATAATAAAATGTTGCTGTTGAAGGGGATTTTATTGCTGTGCAGTGCACTTTGCGTCTATTTCGCTAGTTCATTGATGTTTTTACGGGTTTTCTCGATTCTCAAAGACAAATTTTGTAGAGGAAAACGAAATGACAACGAGAACTACTTTAGTGCAGTATTTTTTACGACCGCTCGGCCTTCCTCAAGTTGAAACGTTGCAAAAGCTGTGCAACATCGTTTTCACGAGTTCTTCGTTACACCTAATGAAAAAACTGTTCTTTTCGCCTAAAAGACTAAAGAAATTCCTGTTCGCCGCTTACGGAGCAATTTATCTCTAACATCGGTCAATTTGTCAGCACAACTGCTCTCAATTTCACATCAAATCACCATCACCATCGAATAGCGAAACGAGAGACACGACACGACAAACCCGCTCGGTGTGAGTGTGTATGACATTCAGACCAGAAATGGCATCAAGTGACAATAAAAAGTAATGTTTGCCGCTGTTTTGCAAAGCACACCAGAAAAAAGCGAACACAGCACGACACAAAAATCATGGAAAGAAAGACATAAACAGCATCTCACAGAACGGAGAAGAGTACCGAATGTAGGTCATCCATTCCAAAGTGTCGCTTTTCGACTAAATAAAAGCCAAGACTGCTTCACTTGGTCTCGTGGGCTTGCTTGAGTGTATGCGCTCGTGTGTTGTCGTCACAAGACTGTTATTGAGTGTCATTTCGTTAAATTTTTTATGCGGATCCTTGAGTTCAATCTTGCGGGAGAGAAGAAAACCCGAGAAGGGGAAGAAGATGGCATTGATAATGTTTGGATCAAATGAGATGGTAATGACATTGCGTGAAGATGTTTCTGTTGTAATTTTCCGAAAGAGAACCGAAGCAGAGGAAATGGGATGAAAAGCAATAACCAAAGAATGAAGCAATTTGCCCGAGAATTCCCATAAGCAACGAGCGATTACTTTAAAAGGCTGGCGAAGTTTATCAAATTATGGAAACGCAAAGGTCACCGAATCGAGCCGAATGAATGTAGACAAAAGCGAGGCAAAAAACTATGAATACGCGCTGATCAACGACCTCCAGCCACTACAAACAGCCACACTCAGTGACAATCGACAATCAAAGTACGATGAACAACCGAAAAAAATTATTGTTTCGACTCAAATGATTTTTTATTCTGCTTGAAATCCCAAAACGCGAATCCAAAACGCGAATCCAAACGCTAAAACTTCATGGTGCAATAAATTGAAAAGGAAAGACAACAAAAAATTTGCTACGGCGGGAGGTGATTGTGAGTGATGTAATGGATGAAAACCGATTGACGGTGGAACTAATCGGAAACTTGTTGTGGAAAATTTGATTGGGTGAGCGATGGGCTTTACAAAAAAAAGTGACAGGGAAATGTGCAGTCAGGGTTTGCATTCTTGTAATTGAGTTGCTGTGTAGTACTGTCAAAATATTTATAACTGCTGAAAGCAATTAAACAGCATTTAAACTGAAAAGTGCTGAGCATTCCTGCTGACATCACTAATGAACAACCTCCCTGTCGGGGCGAAGATATAATCGCAGTTGAAAAGCTCCATTGCGGTGTAAAAAACAGTTCCCACAGAAAATCTCTTCGCTTTTATTAACAATCTGCGGATGAGTGCAAATTACGACATAAAAACTAAATCCCCTCGACAAAGCAAAACAAAAAAACAATTGTGAGTTAAATATTCTCTCAATTCACCTTGTTAATCTAGCCGTTGTTTTGGAGTGAAACTAATTTGTCGTTGTGCAAAAAATAAGCAGAAAATTTCGCCAGAAAAATTATTCCGTCAAACACTTCGCTCCGAACCGAATCGATTCAATTAACTTTTTCTCTTTCAGTGAATTTCAGTGAACTCGCTGCTCAACTTCTGTGTTTTAATTAAAAAATCATCATGTGCGAGAGAACCAGCAACTATTGAGCGGTCATAATTAATTCACAGGAAATCTTCACACCATTCAGCGCGGGTGCCAGAACAAGCTGAATCAATTCGATTAAATTAGTCATCGATTTAAAAAGTTTCACATGGCTGAGACTTCACGTGTGCACGCCGAACGAACGGGAGTGGATTCATAATTCATGGTTCGACTGTTAGCCGCCTTTTTATTCGCCAAGCGCCCTGATATGAATGATATTATTTTTATATATTTAGGAATATTTCCACATACACTTCTGCATTTAATTTATCGATTCCGAATATTTTTCTATTTCGCCTTCCCTAGGCAAAAACGGCACACTCTCGGCTGCCAAAAATTATTCTTATTCACTCGCGGTAAGTTCGCTTGAATTAACTGGAAAATCAATTTTTCACTTTATCGACATTTTTTCCGGTTTTTCCACCTCTTTTTGGGTTGTCACTAGAAAATATTCACAGAAATGTTTTCTTCTTTGGTGTCGAATTTCTTTCGCACAAAATTACAAAGTCTCTTGGAACACAAAGCTGGGCAATTCAGCAAGCTTCTTTTAATTCCAATAAATTGTTATCATTAGAATTTTGATTCTGTTCTGTTTTTTCTTTCTTTGCGACCGTAAACGAAACTGAACTGAACGACAGCGAGCTTAGACAGTAACTGAATTGAGGTTGTTGAGTCATCTACACACCCTAGACATAGCAGTATTGAAAAACGTTGAGAAAACTTCCACACAGTCATACCGCAGATATTTCCCTCGCGGGATATTTCACTTCAAGTCCTTAAATGATTGTTGCGCAATGTTTCACGCGCATATCTAGACATTCAACGTAAAATGTAAACAAAAACAAGCAACAGAAGAGTTGGCAACACGATGAATCATCGAAACAACAGAATTTCGAAGGCGAGTGTCTACAACATTGTACGTCGTCATGCCATGAAAAATTGATTGGACGATGAATAAATCGCGTGAAACTGAAAACAAACGATGTGCGGTCACTCGTTCAAGGTGATCCAAAGAAATGTTTCTTCTTTTCGATTAAAAATTAGCGGACTCTGGCTTCGCTTATCGAACAAGTTGAGAACTTCAAATATTTCCGGATCAATTAACGCTTTTTTATCTCGGTCTTTTGGGCTAAAGTGCCGAAGTGAGAAATTTACCATCGATTTCTGATTTATTGGCTTGTTTAGCAGTATCGAATTGAATCTTACCAGCTCTTGATTTATTCGAATAGAGAATTTTCTCATCGGGAGCAGCGCGAAGCAATTAATTTCAATTAATTGGCGACGCCTCAAAACCGCAGCCGTGATCTGGAGCGAAAAGTCAGCCAAAGTCTCCCGAGATAGAACAAAATTGGCGATTCCGTACTATCTCTATTTACTATTTATCTTTTTAATTAATTTTTATCGTGCCAGCAACAAGAAGCAGTGTAGTGTAAGCGCGGTAGCTGTGTTTTCAATTTCTTCCCGAGCTTCGAGTAAACAAAATAGCAGCGAAAATATTCTCAGACCAAAGCGAAGACTCAAACAAAGTGCTTGGCCGAACGAGAGCTGCTTTTGTGTGCTTAAATAATTGAAAAATGTGCCGATGAATTGCCTTCTGACCCTTCGGCTGGGTGCGATGGTCGCTATAATTTAAATATCGTTCATAAGAATCGCCTTAGCACAGAATCGTGGAGATTCTGGGATAGAAATGAATTCACTCGATAACATAACAAAGCCTTGATCTCTAAAGTTCCACATTTTGCTAGGCCCTGATTGAGGGGATGTAAAATGGTTGATATCACAAGCTAATTGAAAAGATTTTTGAAAGAAAATTCGCTGTTTAGCTTAAACACAGCCAGCAATGGCCACTCACACTCAATATTGGCACAACACCCTTCACTTAAACAAGCTTCTTGTTAGCTCGAACGATTTTTAATTCGAGATTTCATCGCAAAACAAAATTCATATTCAAGGAGCGTTCGTCGGTATTTTCGGTCAAACATTTAATTTCGGGGTTCGCCTCAGCAGAAAATCTTTTGATAACGGTTAATGCCAAGTAGTCTCGAGGGATGCATTCCAAACTATGCTCACCACTCTTCTTATTCTTTTCGCAAATCAACAACCAATAAAATCTTGTAAATTGGGGGAAGGAAACAGCCGGCATGGAAATCACATTCAAATAAATTTTTATTCGGCAATTTAACCGACACAACAATTGCAGCTCATTTCTTACGCAAGCATCTTTCTCAAATCGCTTCCCATCGATAAATCTCGTCCGCTTCCATTGCGCAAAAGTTTCCAGGTAATAAAGTGTCATAGAAACAAGAAGCACACGGCCATTCGGTGTAAATATTTGATTGCCATTAACCGACGAGTTTGAACGGGAAACGATAAAAAGCCATTCATGCGAAATTTATCGCGTCGACCCGAAAATAAGGATGAACAACTGCTTTTGGCTGCCACGGAACCTCTCCATGTCGATAAATATTTAAATTATCGCCGTCGTCATGTAAAACGTCATGTAAACATGATGGAAAAGGGAAAATGCGGACTTGTCTCGGATTTTATTTGAGTTGATAATTGAAATGAAGACGACGGAGAGCTTTACGAGCCGTAATCAGCTCAACCGTTGCGAGAAAGAAACGATGTAGACGAAAAATTCCAATCAATCATTCTCCCAACGCAATCAAAAAACATTTCCGTCTTTTGTTTGGGCGACAGGAAGCCTTCTTGGGCGAGTGGATTGTCGTTAGCAAACTTATTCATGCTCTGTAACAAAGCTTTTTTGATCTGTAATGGTCCACACTCGTTCCAGACGGCCCAGCAACACAAAATCATCATAAAATTGATAAAATGCCCTTCCATCATCCTGTGACAACTTTTTTCCCTCCCGTATTACTTCATTTGCGGAGTAAAGAAGCCGATTGTGCAAACATCCCCCTTAACTCCGAACTTCCATTGATATCAATCCTTTCATCGCCCGAGAGTAGGAAAAGGGATTTCGAGGGAAATTTATTTTCATTGCAATTTTCATCTCACTCCGTCCGAACATAAACTCGATCGACAACAAATCATTGCGACATGAGTTATGAAATTAGAAACACCGAAGGTTTCTTGTGCGTTGCTCCAACCTAAGGCCCGGGAACATGAAATGGGATAAAAGTTTTCTTGGCATGCGGCGCAAGAAGAATTTAGGATGTGTAACGGTAGCTTGTTGAATGGCGAAAGGCGAGGAATCTAGACAAACTCATTGAGAAATGTCTTTTGTGGCTCATAACTCTACATTTAGCTTTGCAATGGCTCTCCCACAATCGAAATTTATGAAGCTTGACGAGAGAATCTGTTAGCAAAGCCCCGAGTCATGTGATTGCAATCAATTTTGAGGTTTCTTTAAGGATCTGCCGGTCTTGCAGTCTCCCGCAAACGGCTTGGATTACATAACCGCACCAAATTGATTCATGAACACCCCTTTTAGAGCACTTTGCATAGATATTTTTGCAATAACGAGAGCGAAACTTGAGTTTCCATTTGCCCTGCCCCGGTGGATCGACATCAAAGAGACTTTCAGTTAATTGCGAGCCGGCAGAGGGTAAGCGCATAGATTTATTTATGCTGGCTGATAATCTGCTTTTTTTAACCAAGCATAACAAGATTTCCTTTTCGCATAAATAAATTTTCAAAATCAGGAGGGCAATTAGCCTGTTCGAGCGTTAAACAAACGTTGTTTCAAGACTCCCGTCCTCCCGCTTTCCGCTTGATACTGAATCAAAAGCTCTTTAATGATAATTCACCAACAAAAAGCATTTCCATAATTGGCCACAAGGAATTTCACGACTGAAATCATCATAAACGTGGATTTAAATGTTATTTGGGGGGATTGTATGATGCAGCGTTGTTTTTGACCCGTGCAATGACGTTGGATGTGAGTTTAAATTTCATTGAATGCATTCGCAGTGGACTAGTGCCTCTGATAAGTTTACTACTTCAGTTTCAGGTGACTTTCTTTGATAGTTTTACACCAGGACGAACAATTTTCAACAAGAAACATATTAAACACTCAGTTTCAAGTGCGCGGAAAAACCAGTCAAGTCAAGAATTCTCTCAGATCAAACACAGCTTGTTTTAAAATGCATAAACATCACAAGACGTGCTGCCTGCTTTGCTATTCAGTATCACGTGCGCTTTAAAGTCACTCCGAAGCTGACCTCTCAAGCACTCTACCGTTTGAACATCTCAATATTGCGGGCCTTCAAATCACCTCCCCCCCCTCCTCCCCTCGACAACGTTAGTCACAAACGATCACATTAAGCAAACATGAATTGATCGTTTTAATCAAATCTCAAAAGTCCATTCTCGTTCCGAATGAATTCCAATTGAAAAAATAATTTCTATCTCTGTGAGCGCACGAATGGCGATGTATGTAAATTGAATGCAACATTGATTGCACTCTGAGTCAATAAAAATTCATGATTCACAAAGTTGATGCTTTCAATGGCATGATAAAAACGGTTTTGCAACTATCATGTGAATAACTAATTTCACATCAAATGCCTTGAAGTGATTATTGAAATTGTTTTCTCTCTCCATCGGGCGACGACCGCGGCCCAAAAGGTGTCGTAAATTGGGTAAATTGAAATTTCAATGGCGAGCGCCATAACAATGGACTTCTAGGCGATTTATAGACGCGATTGCGAAATGTAATTTTAATAACGCATGACAGTGAAAGAAGGTTTTTCGATCTGATTTTTTGAGGAATTGTCAAGAAGCACAAAACGCTGTCGACACTGTGTCACACGGAAAGCGATTGAAATATTTATTGCCAATCGAAGGCAAGGCCTGGCGCAGGTAAAAACACGATAAATTTCCACGACAAGCAGTTCTGGCTTGTTTCTTTGCGTTCATATTATTCATCTGCGTGTGCCATTTATGTCAAATAAAGGAATGAGCTGAATCATTTATGTTCTTCGCATTCGAACAAACAAACTTTCACGAGCAACGCTTGTTGTTGTTATGAAAAGCTTATTCCTCAGGGCAGGGACTTCTGTTTCGGGCGACTTTGCAAATTTAATCTTGCATGTTGGAGAAGCGTTAACTGTGAAATGTGTAAATTTCAATGTTAATTGAAAGTCACAAAATTGCCTTGCAACATAGATCAAATGCGTTTGAACTTGGATCAAGTGCTTTTTAGCGTGAAAAACCATAATTCAACTGTCTTTCCCGCACAGTTTTTCAATCAAGAATCCCATGACAAGAACACGAGAATTACAGCTTATCGAGAAAACTTTTATTTTTTGGGAAAATAAATTGAAAAACAATACGGAGCGAATTACGAGTGGCACACATTGCATAAAGCTCGAAGAGAAAATCATAAATTGTGATGTTATGTATTCATACACATTTGCGATGAACGGAAAAACATCATCGTGAGCGCAAATATTTTCCTTCAATTTTCGTCTTATTTTGCACGCGGCCGAGATGGAAGCCAGAAGAAGAGATCACGTGACGTCATGGCAAGTCAAAGAAGAACCCTGATTAAAGTTATCTTCGAGTGGATTCACGAATTTCTCTCGAGCTTTTGAATATCCCAAAGAAGCGACGGTCGTGGGGCTTGTTAGGATGCTAAGGGTTTGAAATATTCCAATTTAGTTGAATTGAGTGGAAGGCTTATAGCGTGGGGCACTTTCGTTCAATTAATCAGATCTAATTACAGGCAGCGGTCTTCGCTCTGAAAAGTCGGGTAAATAACTCGTTTTTCAGCAGCCGCTCGTGTCGTTTAGCAGCGCAGGTACGAAACAAAGACGATCTCGTCATTCGTCATGGCAATGAACTTCTCGGACAGTTGACGTGAGAGCGCTCTTGACATGACCAACAGAAATTTCATTAATTTTTTTAGTATTTCTCGGGCACATCCCGCGCTGTGTTCTTATTTCCCCATCACCTAATTATGTTCTGACTGAAAGTGATGGATTTATCGATGCATTAACATTTTTCACGCCGGTGTTTTTGTTATTTTTAGATTTTTCTTCTCGTTTTTGGCAGTCTGGAGAAGGCAGGCGATGTTTTCTTTTATCGTGTGTTCCATCAAGCGGAGCCGGCGAAGATGGAAAACCGTCTGGACCGTCTCACGAATTGAGCTCGAAGTTGATGTAAATTTCCGCTCCAACGACCAATCACGTAGATAATTCAATTTTAAAGCAGCCAGACTTGTGTCAACCTCGATTCACAGTTCACATAATGGTTCTTCACAGTTTTCCATTCAAGAGAAATATAAAAGTTTCAACATCAACTGCGTTATCGTCGTGCCAGCACTTCAAAAGTAATCAGAAAC
Source organism: Belgica antarctica (assembly GCA_000775305.1). Classification (NCBI taxonomy): domain Eukaryota; kingdom Metazoa; phylum Arthropoda; class Insecta; order Diptera; family Chironomidae; genus Belgica; species Belgica antarctica. The sequence goes on along the minus strand of JPYR01000485.1, from coordinate 17,862 downwards.
AATTTTTACGACGTCTTGATGACGTTATTTGTGCGCTGAATGCAGCTGTACGATTTCGTCACTTTACATAAAAATTAGTTTCTCAGCCCGTTTGTCGTCGGTGTGAGAAGATGTGTCAACTAGAACCGTCACTGAAGTAGTAGGAAAGCGACAAAATCATGAAATTTGCATTCAAACTTTTTTACAGCTCAACTTCAGCTTCACAGTCGAACTAAACGGCAAATTTCACTTCAAACTTTGACTGCAAATTTTTACTCAACAACCGAGCTAGTAAATTGCAGGTTTAAGAGTGCTTGAAAATGTGATTCAAGTTTCAAAGTCCTTGAAGACCTCAGTAGCTGTATATTCACTGCCCACACAGCCGAACTGCAGTCGAACTTCGCCTGATCAGAACGTGAACTTTCAAGGTACCAGCAAGAGCTTCTTGCATCACGTTGGAAGGAAGAAATTGAAATGCAAATTGGCCTGAGAGGATCTGAATTTCATTAAACAGAGCGATTCTCCCGACCGAGGATTCAAAGCTTTTTGCATTGAGACGTCTCGGCACGAGATTCGAGAAAGCTTTACGATAACTTGATGCAAATAAGGCAATTCTTTCATTACTTCTTCGTAATTTATTGCTCCATCATGTCTGTTTCTTTGTGTATCGCTCCTCTTGATTCTCGGCAATCACGAGAAACAGTGTAGTGGAACTGGTTCCGTGGCTGGCATTCGAGAGAAATCGATTTGTTTCTTTTATCGACGACAAATCGAACGTGATTTCTTCATCGCAACTGTCTCCGATCTCAATCACAAGAATCGATCAAGCTTGCACTTGAGTGCGGGTTGACAGCAGTACACTGTGCAGCTGTAAGACGTCAAGCAGTACTTGAAGCATGACAATGAAGAACTTTTAAGCCGAGAATATCTCGGGAGATCCAAATCGTCTCCGACTTCATTTTCCTTTCTTTATTGAAATTTCAAGCAGCTTTTTATGAATCTTCATAGCAATCTGCCAAACTCCGTTCTGTTTTCGTTCCACTCCCTTCGCAGACCTTCCAATTCCACTCGTTGTCCCCTTTCCGAGATCTTACAACAACAGCTTAATAATATCGGCGTCTACCAATATTGTCTGTCACTTCAATATGGTTCGACATCATAAAATATTCAAATTTGCTTACCTCGCTTTGCAAGATTGTCTTAAAGGAGAGCGAAAAGAAAGAAACCGAAAATAAATTGTCGACTGATGATGCCGATGTTGACATCAAAGCTTGAAAGCGCCATAAATGGAAAGTCGAATGTCGTGATGCAAATGAACATTGATAAGTTTCGGAATGTTTTGTGACGAAAAGTGGCACTTGTCGACTTCGCCGGCGCTTAATCGACGTGACTCAATCGAAGTTTTGAGTGAATTATGATAAGCTTCCGGAATCGCGCTTCAATCACGGCGTCGTTGTGGGATTGACATAAATACTTCGATCCGCAATTTATGACTCCATCTCGAGACGCAAAACTTCGCCAACAAAAGCGCTCGTCTGACAGTTTAGATTGCTTCAAATATTTCATGCTTACGATGAACTTTTAATCCGCAAGCAACGGAAGCCTCGGAGAGTTGATGAGGTCGCAAAGATTTTACAACGAGAAAATTCGTTCATTATCGCATTTTATCGTGGCAAATTCTGCTTGTTCAAGGTGGGTAGAAAACAAAGGAAGCGGAGAAAGAAGAAAATAAATTCTCATCAGCAGGAAATTTGTCTCGAAAAGTGTTTAATTAAAAATCTGTGTAGCTTCCGCTACCATCAGACGTTTTCATCAACAGAGGCGAGATCGTCTTGATGGTCAAGCATGGACACAAGCTTTGAAGATGTTTTCATTAAGTAAAGAGTATTAAAGTCTAGTTCTTGAACACGAAAGCACAAGACCTTTAAACGATGAAATGGAAACTCTTCGCGTCTTGAGCAATCTGTCAAAACTTGTCTTAGATGGCTTTGATCTAATGAATGGCGAGAAGATGAAGCATTCCAGCGCCAGAAATCTGAGAATGACAGAAGCGGTGCGGCAAAAATTGCGCCGGAAAATTTGAATCTTTTCACCTGATTAGTTCGGAGCTATGATCATAATGAAACGAAGTTTAGCGTCAGAGGGTTTAAAGGGCAAAGTGATTTATGGAGCAACAATCGATTTTTCATCTGGCGAAAGCCACAAGAATGCCAAGGCATCTCTGCAAAGAAGATTAAGCTCGAAAAGTGTTTCTTGTCTTCTTTGTTTACGTCAAGCGTTGCTCTCGAGAAACAATTCAGAGACAAAAAAGCACTTCAGGATAAATTGCGTAAGAATCCCTTTCGTGTAACAAGAAGTTAGGCTGATGTTGTCACATCGCATCCATTGAGTGAGCTTCGAGAAAGCCACGAAACAAGCAGAAAGCATTAAGTAGCAGCGAGAAACAAAGGAAGATTTACAGCAGCGAAATCTGTAATTACGGAATTATGATGAGATAGAAAAATGAAGAAGCGGCGAAAAGTTTTACATTTACAGCTTCGGGGGAAATTCTTCCGTTTACACGCAGCGGTTGGAGTGGAATTTCTTTAGAGACGGAAATGAAGGCAGATTTGTTTCAGCGGAACGTTATTTATTATCACGAAGATTGTTTAACATCATCGCGTGAAGAAGAAGTAAAAGTTTTGAGTGAATTTTAATTCCTTTTCGAACGAACGCAAAAAATTCTGCTAATTTAGAACGGAAAGTTGTAACAAAAGAAAAAGTTCTAGCCTCGACAAACAAACAAGGAATCAACAAACACGGTGAAAAACTTTCGGAAAAAAGAAATTTCAAGCGAATTGTAATTAGAAATTAATTAAAGCTTGACTGGAATTATGTAAAGACACGTAATTGTGTTCAGAGAAACAATCGAGAGTGAATAAACAAAAAGAAACCTTGGCTTCAGCAATTTCAAGCACGGCAACGCACGTGCCATCCATTCATAAATCGGTGGAAAGGAGAGAATCGGCTCCGAAGACATTAATTACAAGCATCAGCTTGGTTTCTTAAGATTTTGTTCCTGCGGGGCTTGGCAGACAGAAACGTCACGGTTGAATGGCTTTGACAGTGATTAAAGTCTATTTTGTTATTAAAAATAGGTTTTGAATGCTGAAGGAAAGCTGTTCGTAGAAAGCTCCGTTTTTATGATGAAACGTCTTCAACCTTGTGTAGGATGATTGATCGATTCGCTGCGCAACCAAGAACGTTGGGTTGCATAAAAAGTTGTTGCTGAACCCGGTTGATCGTCATTTGCTAACAAGATTCTTGCAGAACAACCTCCCAACCTTGTTTTGAGCATGTCGGAGCCAATTAAGTCGTCTTATTTATTGAATAATTTCTTCGTTCTCCCGTTTCAGTGGAAATAATTAACGCCGATGGTGAACGAACGCGGCTAGAAAGCTCCTCAACCCAATTTTCATCGATTCGAGACCTTAATGAGCTGAATGGGGAATTATGGAGAACAGCTAATGGACATTGAGATTAAGTTCTCTCCGCTGGGCACTTCTATTAAAGCAAATTTAATTCCGACATCAGGTGGAAGTGATGGCGCCTTTCACCTTCAGCTTTACTTTCTCTCCCCAACTTAGCTTCTACTACGAAAGTGAGTGAGAGAAAAGTTAATTCATTAAAATTCCCTTGTTGATTTTACCTTTCCGCTCGATGCCGTTGCTTTCTTCCCCATTTGTTTTTGTTTTTCATGTTCATCCCTTAAATCTGATTATTTTTATTACTTTTGTGATTAAGCGCCTTTTAATCCCTTCGGGCAGGGAACTCGAGCGTTCGCCTTTGATGAATCAATCACAGCACAGAAAGAAAACTTTATGATGCAATCAACACATGCTTCAATTAACAAATTACTTTCGATAATTAGCAGCCCGGTCGTTCGCATGGAGATTTGGGTAATCTTTTCAATTATTCGATTGATAAAAGTTCGGGGTAGCATCGAGAACAGCAAAGAATGACTTTAATTCCATTACATCCGACTTCTTCCAGTCTTTAATCCGAGAAGAAGTCTAGAAGACATGAAAAATGGTTTTAATCTCGAAAGTCTTCAAAAGAACAACGAGCGCCGTTAAAAATTCATGAAGCCCAAGAGGGAAGTCGGTCGATGCGATGCGTTAAGAAGAGAATTTCATTTTGTTTGATCAAAACAAATGAAGGCGATGCTCGGAAAGTTCTTCTTGCAATCGAGTTTGACCCACTTTTCCATCCCTTCCGACCATTATCCTAATGCAACAATGGGGAACTAAAACAAAAACCAGAATAATGCGAGTGTCGGAGCTCATAAAACATCATCATGATTGTAAATTGCTTTTGACATGATTTCTCCTTTGTTACGCATCATTTTTCTGCTGTTTTGAGAAACAATAACAACTCCCAACAATTGTTTAATTAATGAGCGCCATGAAATTTGTTACTTTTATCATTGCGACGTGGGGCGGACATTTGGGCTGTGTAAAATTGGATTATTCAGGCTTAGACGACTGTGCTGGCCTTGACGAAGGCAGCGCTTGGTACCGGGTGGGTTTTTGTGTCAGCGATTAAGCGCTTTTCTTTCACTCTTGTTGGCTTGAAGAAGTTGGAACAAAAACTTCTTTTTACTATCAAACGAACGGTTATAAAACACAACTTACTTGTTGTTTGAAAGCGCAACCTGTCGATTCTTCCCAAGCTTATTCTCGGTAGCTAGAGAAGCGCTTGGTCGATCAAATTCTGACAAAGCTTAGTTTTCCTGCAGCTTTCCTTGAATAAATACCGGGACAGCTTCATTCCCGAATAACTCAAATAACGTTTCACCAGTTACGGCCGATAAAACAGCCACAAAACAAAGCAGTCGTAATTCAATCAAAGGAAAATGCTCTGCAATGAATATTTAATTGCTGATTAGTCTAGATTCCCTTCATCCACCCCCACAGCTCTTTCGACAATTGAAATTACTAAATACACGAAAATTGAAAAATACATTCAATGATGATTTTATTGGGCAATAAAAATAATTAAACATTTTCAGAATCTCAATTTCCATTCATTTGCTTTTCTGCTTTTCCTCCCTCTCCATTTGCATCCCCGAAAATGGATTCATTTCTGGCAACCTTAAGAAAATATTTATTTTCCGTTTTCCATGATTAAATAAAATAAAAAAATTAATTAGAAATTCAATTACGAGCCGTCTCCGTCATTGAAAATCAATTTCTGGAAACCATAATAATCTGCCTTTCTACGCTAACCTTGGCTAGAGCTGAGTGAAAGGAAAATTTTAATTGAATTTCCCAAAAACATTTCGTGGAAATAATTTTTTTTCCTTTAAGGAAGCGAGAGCAGACAACGGCGCTGGTGCAAAACAAGCAGTTTTATGAAGTTTACAATTATTCTGACAGTGAAACCGATTAGTTGCTTTTTCTGTCCGAGCAAATCACGAGACCGTGAACACACAAGGAAACTAAAAAGTTTCGCCATATGCATCAGCCTGACTGACAAGTCGACACCAAGCACCAAGCCGCGAGAAAAAAAGCAACAAACTTTCGCATGCAGTGCATCAGGCTGGTGGGCAGAAAAAGCTCAACACAATGGGGATGGAAAATTTATTCTCCTCGCAAACCGGAAAATCCACAAAATAATGAAACTCTGGCTGACAAATAATTTTTCTTTCACCCAAAAAGCCGAACACTCTTGGGAACGCAAAGTTTCTTCAACCGATGAATGCAAATGATGAAAATTTAGTTCTTTGGAAAACATATCAAACCACATAATTCGCATTCTTTCCAGGGCGGAAAAGTTAAAAAGATAAAAAGTTTGTTGCAGAGCTTTTCGTACTTTGAAGTGAAAAACAATCGAAAAATTCTCGCTACAATCTTGCATTGTTTCGTGAAAATTGGATGGATCTACTTGAATAGCGCTTTGTCTTCATGGAAATGCATCAAGTGGAGTGAATTATTCACAACTTGGGCGATGAACCGTGAAGAAATTATGTTTTTTGTTATCAGAAGCTCATTTATAAGCTTTAGAAGAGATCAGAGGTGAACAAAGCATCAAAAGTTATGAACAAGCGAAGTGAAAACTTCAAGTCTGTTTTTCATAGCTTGCTTCAACAATTCAACGGCAGCTAGTTTCACTACAGCCCTGGCTCTGTTGACTATGCACTGCCAACTTAACATTTAGTGACGTAATTCATTGCATTCTCGCAGTGAAGCTTCCCTGCAAGCTCTGATGCTCCGTACTGCAGCGATATGAACCATTCAAAATGATATGACGTCGAGCTGGCTGCTTGCCAACACCACGAATTCTCTCGTTTTCTTTCAAAGATTATCAAACCGACAGACACGAGCGACATGATATTCAAATTATTGCTTTTAAATCATATTAAGATGGATTTTATGACAAATAACGAGTTTGAAAACAAATTTCGTGAGACATTTTAATGCTGGCTGAGCAAACAGCTCTTGAGATACGAGTTGGAAGGGAATATGATGCCAAATGAAAGCGTGCGGGAGTGATGCCATGCAGACAAGCGGCTTGGAAACGAGAGAAGCTGAATCGATTTTTAAAGCGATTACACTTTTAACCCCGCGAAATGTTTCCATCAATTAACACATAAATAATAATTCCAAAACAATTTTCATCGCTGTTAATTGCTCTAATTAGTGAACAGCATTAGTTTCACATTTCCGTTCATCTCTTGTAATCAAGCATCGAGCGAAAGCCCTGGACGAACCGGGGAACCAACAGTTCAGCAACAATTTAAACGGCAACATTCGGTCTGGTTCATTCTAATGCACCAGTTTTTATCTCTCGTCGTCGTTGCTCGGAGGCGAACACCCGACGCTCAAACTTTAACATTCAAATATTCACGAATTCACAGTTTTAGTTTAATTTTCATTCATTATTTACTGTCCTCCGGCTTGGTTTTGCTACAGTATACAGCGCCAGGAGCTGAATGAGGCTGTGTGGTGACTGGGCTGGTTTACACAAATCACGTATGACTCTCCACCGGCTAAGGACGAAAAAGCTCAGGGCGGCTACTGCAACCTCCAATTTTTGCTGAATCGCCAAGTTTCTATGTGGCATTCATAACTGACATGTGAAAAACCTAAAATCTGCACAGTCCACTCTGGCATGGCATTTTTCGGCGCCCATTTCTCTTCCGTGCGAGAATGATTTTTGTTCTCGATCCGTGTGTGCACTGCTCCATTTACAATTCCCACTCAGAATGTTCGTCTTTTTTGCCATTCTGAATTTAATTAACCCAATTTTTCGTTCCCACTCAACGTGAATCCTTTTCGCTTTACCCCAACAAAAAAATGGCTCGCAAAAGGCTCATTACGGAATCTTCATCAAGAGCTGAAACATAAAACGACGGAAATTAGTTTCCACCCGCTTTACTGTGCTTCTTGCTTTCCATCAACTTTGGAAAACTTTTTCTCACACCCGACCGCAGAATTCTCATCCGCAGCAACCTCGAAAAGCGTCATTTAAATGATTGTTCGCTCAAAATTTAATCTGTAATCATGAGAATGATGTGCAGTCAGGATGTGGAGCCAAAAGGTTCACATTTTCATTATTAATGCACCGGAACCGGAGCTAAGCAATCGTAAAACTGAGGCCAGAGATCAAAAATCTAATTACTCAACTGGGGCGGTCAACGAGAAGATTATAGTTGTAGGTGTGTTAAAATTTCACATCCACATGATACAGTTACAGCGTTAGCTTTCCGACCCGATTCAACACAAAGGTAGCGAAAAGGACAGAAGGTGCTTCATTCGAGCTGTTTGAACGACACTTTTCCTTTTCGCAGCTCGAAGCGTTTCTGTGATTCACATAATCACTCGACAAATTTATTTGCGACGAAATTTCGAGTGTTAGCGAAAGCGACATGAAACAAAATTTTATTGCCCGACTACGCTCAAAGCGCGCCGTAATGAACGTCATCATCGTTTCCGCGCTAATCCTAATCAGTGAAATATTGAAACTTAAGGAGTAGAAATTACGCGAATTCTGGCACTCGATTCATCAATATTTATGGGCTAATAAATCAGCACGCCGTCGAGAAGAAGAAAAATGGAGATTAGGCATGGAGGTTCAGTGTAGCATCGCGATGTTGGGAGGCGGGATTGAATATTTTTTAAGGATGCAGATTGATATTCATGTGGAAATCTTGATTTACAGTTGACATTCTTGGAAATTGATTGGGAATTCTTAGAATTTGCTTGTAAATGAGTTATAAAATCACTTCAACTTTAAGTTTTAGGCAGTGGCAATCTATAGTCTTCAAAATTTATCAAAACAACCCGAGTTGTAAGTTCACACCAGTAAACCTGCCACCCCTCAATCTCCGCCACCTTGCACCGCCTTCAAGCTGTTTGACCTGTTTCAACAAACCGTGTTAATGGACGTGTTAAATCCAAACAAACCTTATTCACGTCGTAAGCATAACAAAAACCCTTTCATAAACGGGAAAGTTGGAAAACTCCCACATGACTGTGCCCCCGAAGAGTGTCCACTGTAACCCGATTGTTAGCAAGATAATAAAGAATTTATGAATCGTCATTCCATCGCAATTTATCAAAATAATTGATCAACTGCCGCAAATGAATTGTGTTGTGTGTTTGATAGCATTAATTATCATTCGCATGCATAACCGTTCGGAGCCATCACTCACAATGTTCTGGCATCGGCATGAAATTTTCCTCTTAAAAGCCAGCCACGTCGAATCAATATCAATTTTGTTTAATTAATAATTTTTTGCGCGCTTTGTCGAGGCGATAATGTCAAATTTTGAGGGCTCGTTTAAGAGCAATTTTCTGTCGCTTATTTGCTATCAAACTATTTGCGGGTTGAATGACACAATATATCGAATGGTTGTTGAACAAAGTGCTTTTTACAGAAATAACATCCAAAAAAATTTGTTGTTGCGCGGCGTTGCCAGACCGTCGATTTCCCCCAAAAACACTCTGACTGGAAAATCTTTTGAAGCGAGCTCGAACAAAAGGCAGTTTAAGGATTAAAGATAACAAAAAGCAACTCGGCTAATACATTTTTCATCGCAGCAATCTCATCTCGTTGATGGAGAGAGTGGAAGACGAAATGAAAATCCACTTCAAAGGAAACTTGATAAATAAATTAAAAACCTTCAAAAAATCAAGAAACTGGAAACGAAAACGAAATGAAAGGAAATGGCTCGAGTATCATTCTTCGGGGGCTGAATACTTAATGAGACCGACCTTGGTTGGGCGCAAGGCTAGATGAAGGCCTGGTGATTAAGATATTTATTGACTTTTAGTTGTTTTTATGACTGAAGAAGCCAAATCCGGCTCAGATGACAAATTTTTACGGCTCACAGCCCCTTCCGGGGCTACTACCGAGAATCATAAGCGGATAACAGTAGTGGATTCGTAGATTTCAGGTCTAAATCAATTCCGCTGACAATTTCGTTTCGATAACAAAATGCTTCCCCAAGAAAATTGGTTTTCTGCCGAGCGAGAGAGCGACGCAGACGAGATAAGATAAAGGCCAAAGCGTCAAAGCCGCTTTCTGTGACTCAATTCGTTTCTAATCTTCTGCTTAAACAGAAATTAAACGTGATTTTCTTCCGAGACAGCAGCGCGATGCTGTCGTTATTAACTAAGGTAATTCAGGCGATAAAGCTAAACACTAGCGCTGGAATGCCAGCGACTGCAACAGATGGAATAAGTAGACACGTCTAATTAGTCTGCGTTTCTTTCTCATTTCTCTGCCTTCTTCGACGACCGACGCTTCTCTTCGCGGGCTGTCGTGTACAGAAGAAGAAATCCATTTGACTGTGTTGTGAATGTTAAGATCGGAAGATATTCTTAGAATGCCGCGGATTTATAATTAATTTCATGTTTTTTAAAATATCCGTCTCTCAAAATTTCTCTCTCAGCCGTTCTCGTGCATTTTAATGCCGTCGAAGCAGATGCGGAGAAAGGGGTATGAAGACGGATGTGAAGGCGGACTGGATCATAGACTTGGAATGACGGTAAGATTCTGAGTAGCTAGCGACTTTGTTGAAAGTTGGAAGAAGAAGGAAACTCGAAGCGAAAAGCAGCCATAAACCAGGATCTGCTTTTTTGACGTCTTTGATGAGTCTTCTCGAGTGTTAACTTCTAGCCTCAACACTTTTAATGATTTTATTAAAAGCACCTTACATCGACTCCTGCCAGCTGTGCGCGTTATAAGCACCCTTTAAACAACAAAAGACTCCCTAAGACGACATCGTAAATCAACACCGATGGAAGAAAACCTTGAAAATTTCTGAGATTTTCAACCATCGTTGATCAAATTAAACTTGCTAAGTGTATTAAAACCGCGCTCCAGTTAACCGCCCAATCATCCCCCACCCCTGAAATACCTGCTTCGTCGTTTTGCCCAAGACTAAATCACAATATCAACACGTGTAACAGCTTTCTCGTTCTCGTTTAATGTCTCCTGTTCTTTTCGACGAAAATATTTCATATTCATAATCACTTTTGCTGCCTTTTTGTTATTGAATAAGGTTCGTTCATTCATTGCGCGAGGGTTGTTGTCGCTTATTACGCAAAACTCGTGCAAACATCAAAATTCAGCAGTTTGTTGCCGTGTTTTATGTTTGCGGGAACATCATCGTAAGAGAAATTAATGGATTGCAACCCAATAAAGAGTCGGCGACGAGCGAACAGCTTAAAGTTTAATCAAACAGAATGCTGGCGATTTGTCACAGGCCAGGCCGCTCGCTCTCCCGATTTTTTCACTCATTCACCAAGTCTTTGTGCATGTAGATTTTCATCATCATGTTTCGTGAAGCAAGAGTGATGTGAACGGAAAAGGGATCCAATGACGAAGATGTTTTTGGATCAAAATTCATGAGCTGCTGGTATAAATTTAATTCCGCATAGTCTCGGTGCGGCCTGTGGGTGTCGCTTTTACTGCTGAATTTCGTTTCAACAGCGAGCGAGGGTCTGCTTGACTGGTTTTCAGTCATCATGTGAACAAAAACTGTTCCGCAGTGACGTCACTGATATGATAAAATATTGACAAGTCCAAAGTGGATCGATCTCGGAGGCATTCGTGTCATGTAAACGCGCTGATAACGCGGGCGCGATTGCACAATGACATCATCTGCCGATAGGGCCGACAAGCGAGAGAAAAAATCATCCACACAATGCACTTTTGGCGATGTCGATCGCGGATTCTGCGAGCTAGCTCCTCACCTGTAGTCGAACTCGTCGTCATTTTCAAGTTGTTGCTGCTGGATGTTTGCTTATCCACCGTCGAATACATATTTGGACTACTCAGATAACTTAATGATATCGAAACTGTGCTACGTTCTTTCTGTGTTTTGAACAGGGCAGGAAAATAATCCACGAAATTTCAAAAATCACTGGCAAGAGAACACACACGCAATAGAACTGTCGGACATCGACCGATTTTTTAAACTATGACAACTAATAAGTGCGATTAAGCGGTTTGTACACTTCAAAACTGGCTAATTTTTACACAAAACGCAAATTCTGCGACCGAATAAATTTCATTTGCGACCGATGGAGGGGCGTTTAGAAACTTATGCATTCTCTGAACGCACGCTCGATGGGCACTGCGAGTGGGAATTCATGGGCGGACATGATTCCCAATATTTGAATTTCTCAAAGACGTTAAAATAATTCACATCGAACGCTTTTTATCAGACCGTTATCAACCAGGAAACAAGCTGACAAATTTAGAAATACCCGAAGCAATGACTCGCTACTGAAAGCTTGACTGGAGTTTTGTCTTTGCAATATTGAGAAACTCACGAGAAACTGCAACAGCAATAAATCGTCTCGGAGAGAAGATATCTTCATACATGTACGTTGCTTGATCTCTTTCTAACTGTCAATTTTCAACGCTACGCGATTTTATTTTTTATTTTCATTGTAAATTCTGAGTTCAGAGAAGATAAACCTGCTTCGCTGCTCGCGCGATTCCAATGAAAAGTTGATAATAAGTGCAAAGCGCGATTGTTCTATGTAAGTAACTTGTGACCTTCACGGCGTGATTTAAATATAGTTGAAGATTTACCTGACCTTGAAGCATCGTCATTGTTTGATATTAATCTTTTAGGTGGATTGCGTGAATCAGAGAAAATGTTTAAAATTCCGTTCGAGACTGAGTCACTCAAGTTCGTCGAGTCGTTGAACGTTGACACGAAGTTGCAGCTGAGTTGCCATGATCTGGTCAATAAACTCAGGCAGAATATCAACACTGCTGAGTTGTCGATCGTGGAAAGATTGAAAAAGACCAGAGAGTTCCCGTCGGCAACTCTTCTGTCGAAGCTTGCTTGGAAAGTCTACGAAGACGGTGTGAATCAAGAACTTCCTGAAGGCTGGAGAGAGTTGACTTCTGCAAGCAACAAAGACATCGCTAATGGATATTATGGCGCAGCTTTCTGGCACCCGGAACATCATCACCTTGTTGTGTCACACCGTGGAACTGAACTGAACAATGTCGGCGCTGTCGTGGCTGATATCGCTGGAATCGTTTTCAACAACTGTGGTGGGCAAATGGAATCGGCGTGCACATTTGCAGACAACGTTGTGCAAGCAATGAAACTGGTGGAAGAAGAAAACAAAGAAGTTCACTTTCAACTTTTCTTCACTGGGCATAGGTTCGTTGGAGTTTTTTTTAGGTTTTAAAACAATTTCTTAAACATTTTCTCTACAGTTTGGGTGGTTGGCTTGCGCAAGTTACGTCTTTCAGTAATTATTTTCTGAAAACCTTCGACAACTCGTTCGCCAGACTGACTCAAGAAGATCCAGAACCTTATCACGCACTCACAACAGTATTCGACTCGCCTGGCTGTCTTCCAATGCTGCAGAAACTTAAATCGAGATTTGTTGATGGAAACCCGATTTCTCTGAACAATTTAAGCATCACCAGCTACTTGAGTGCGCCTAACCAGATAAACACTTGCAACGAACACTTTGGGAAAATTTACCGGATTTTCGTCGATTCTTCAAAGATGAATTACTTGAACCGGAATCTTGGATACACTTTGGCAATGCATTCCATCGAAAACATTGCAAACTTCTTCGAGAAACAGCGAGAAGATCAAGCGAAAGAAGTTCTCGACTGGCCGACCAGAGAAGGGCTGACTAACACAAATGAACTCGAGAAGTTTCTGAAACTAGCTGATCACCGAAATCGCTACCACATTGACGAAAGAATTCTCGAGGCAGCTAGAAAGATTCAAATTCGCTACAAGACGAGAAACTTTGACAAGTTTTCGTGCCCTGTTAACGTATTCACAAAAAGAGAACAACATTTCCTGGAAAACGTTCGTTGGATTCGACAACTGCCGGAGTTTGAAGCTTTGCGAAAGTACGTGAACGATGCAAAACTCTCTGAAGAAATCGTCGAGAACTTGACAAACTTCGAGATGGATAATGGAAAAGTTTACGTTAAAGATCCGGAAAAACTGAAAGTTTTTGTGCCGCACGTGAAACTTTTGCTGAAACTTCATCCCGACATTTTCCACCGTGCGAAAGCTTTCTTGATGGACCAGATGACTCGAAGCAAAGTTTTTGCGTACGAGACGAAAGTTTGTTTGAGTCAACTGACGAACGATTTGCTAGACTTCAATCCGATGAACTTCGATTTGGACAAGCTTTTGGAGAAACAATTCGTGCACGTCACCATAAAAACCGGACGAGCGCAGTTTGGGCTGTCGATGGTTTACAAAATGTTTCAAAATTCGGTTTCGAAGAAGAAATACCGAGATGGTTCGGTTTTAGTGCTGGATTTGAAGCGATTCTCGATCGTCAACGAATTGGTCAATATCAAAACCTTCTTGGACTCGACCAGCGATGAAGATTTTCTTTTGATTCTTGTTGCCGACGGATTGGGAAATGCAAAGAACTACGAAACATTTCACCTCGAGAATCTGTTCGAAGCGATGAAGGATCACCGAAGATTCAAAGTCGTGATTGTTGGTGAATCTGAAAACAAATGCTTCGAAGACATCGGAACTGATGCTAAAAAGAAACTCGGCGACCAGTTCGTGGAAACATCGACGGATTTTTCCTGGGACGATTTGAATAAAGAGTCGCGAGAGAAAATTTTGGGCAGATGCATCAACTTCCAAGGATTCAACGTCAATCTTAAAAACTTCTTCAACTTGGACGCTGGTCTGGCTGTCGATCAAGACACTTTGCTGGAGCTTTTGTCGAAGAAAAACTTGAAAGTCAATTCGGATCCGCTCAAGACTTGCGACTTCTCAGTTTACACAGCTGACAACGACAAGAGGGAAATTGAACCGAAAATTATTCTCGAAAGCTTGGAACACGGTGATGACATCTTCATTGTCAGTGGATTATACGATTCTGACCCGGAAATTGTGGAAAGCAATCTGATCGAGATTTTTAAAGTTGAAGAACAAAAACTTAAAGATTCGATTAAGAAAAATCTCGTCGTTGGAAACTGTGCGCTTGATGAGACTGCTGGGAAGCTGCACGTGGTCTCTTTGGCAGGTAACGAGGCTTGTTTAAAAGTTTTCGATGAAAAATGCCGTGATTTGCTGGCGAAAAGCAGTCAAAGAATGTTGCACTGGGTGAAAATCAAGGGAGACAAGTTGACCTGGCGGAAAACTTTCAACTGCAATGCGTACGCCAAGCAAAAACTGATGAAAAACTCTCGAATCATCGATGATGAACAAATTTTAAACGAAAAAACCGCCGCAGTTGTCAGTAGCACCGGACAAGGCAAAACATCTTTATTGACCCAATTGTGCAAAGAAAAGCAACAACGGTCGTGGATTGTTCACTTGCGACTAAATGAAGTGTCATTTGAAGGTCTCAAACAATTGAATCATGAATCACTTGGGAAGTTCATCATCACTACAACGTATGATGATTCAGACAATCACTTGCAAAACTTTCTTCTGAATCATTTGCTGACTGGCAATGGCGACAACCCGGTTCACTTTTTGATCGACGGCTTCGATGAAGTTTTGAATGACAAAGCTCGCAGCAAAGCTTTGAAGTTGATTTATTTCATTCAGACCCAGACGAACTCAAAGTTGATCTTGACGACAAGTGATGAGAAAGTTTTTAGCGAACTTCTTCCGTCTGTTTACACATTTAACAAGTTTGCTCGCGATGAAAGAGAGAATTTGTTGAAACAGTTTTGGAAAACAAGACTGTCACTCCTTTGGGGCAGCAAAAAATGCGCGGAAATATTTGCTGACGACATCAAATGCAAGTTCAAGAGTTTCGCGAAGATTATTCTTGATCAATTGGATTCTTCAATCGATAAGAACGCCGAAACTTTGATGGGCGTGCCGCAACAGCTTCGATTGATTGCCTATGGCTTTCAAGTAGACTTTGATAAGTTTGTCCTACTGAACGGCATGAAACAGAAGATCATTAAAAGCCTGAAGATCCAGTCGTTCTACCAGCACTACATCAACACGAAATACGATCTCTACGTCACTGCAAAAACACAAGCAACGTCGATCGACAAGAAAGGTAAAAGCTTTCTCAGCTCATTCCAGAACGTGACTTTTGATTCTTTAGTGCCACAGCAAGCTAAAGATCTACTCAACAAGTCAGAATTATTTTCGCCTGACTACATTGTTCTTCAGCTGACCAAAGGCCAGTCACCGCCGAAGGTTCTTGCCGTTCTAATTGGATATTTGCTGACTGACTCAAGGTGCGAGAATGTTCGCGCTTATTTAAACACTCATCCAGAGTATTTGCCGAAAACAGCTGCTTTCGAGATCAATGATGACACTGTAAAAGCGATTGTAGGTCAACCGATGATAACCGCCAGCTTGGAAGAGCGCTGTAAGATTTTGGATTTTCTGATCGAAATTTTGAGAAAGAAATCGTACTTGAGTGGTGTAGTTCTTGGAAAAAACAAATCCAACAAAACTGCACTGGAAATTGCTATCGAGAAAGGCAACGAATCTTTCACAAAGTCGATGATCAAATTTCTGGTGGACTTTGGAGACAATGGACATCTGTTTGAACTACTGCAGAGAAACGAAGCAAATTTGATGATATTGCTCGAAAAAAGTGAAGATCGAGAGTTTGTCGATTTTATGGTCGAGCTGATAGCCAACAACAAATTGTAAAACAAAAAATTCAATAAATTTTTCTGAATTGTATCTATCGAGCAAGCGTAATTTAAATTTTTCATATTGCAGTTCAATGGTTTTGTTTTTCAGTGCAATCGACAATCATTCTGAAGTTGGATTTTCTAAAAAGTTGTCTTGCATTTGGCAATGATTTCATCAAATTCTTGCTGTCTCTCCAAATCGTCAGCTCGAAATGGTTTGTGTCTGTTGTTGTCACGAAATGATCCGAGCGCATGCACTCCGAAGTAAAAGTCAATCTGCTAAAGTAATATATCTCGATCGAGTTCAACCCTTAATCTCAAATTTTGAATTCTGAAACCATCGATAACCAAAAAAATTTGAACGAAAACCCTGTTACAGTTGTCAGTATCACCGAGCAAGAAAAATCTATATTGACACAGTTTGTGCGGTGGAAACAAAATGTCGTTTAAAGGCAGCTTAGTCAGGGAAGGAGAACTTGTCAAAAGATCTGTTGTAAGCTGCTGGAAGGCAACGAATCTTTCAGAAATAAGGAAATGCAACTAGTTAATTTTTTTTAAAGATGACATAAATTGAAGGCTGTGCACAAATTGGGTTTTTCTTGTTTTATCTCGAATCCACAATTACTTTTT
>JPYR01000484.1:24607-35009 GCA_000775305.1 Belgica antarctica | reverse complement strand
AAGAAGTTCAAAAACCAAGCACAGTCTTCTAAGTTTTTCTTTAATTTTATACTAGATTTTCGAACGATTTCTAGAAAATCCAACTTCTAGAATAACGAAATCCTTGAACTTCAAAATTCATTCAAACCAGGGTTGAAGCTAATGCTGTCTTGTGTTTGATGGAGCACCGAGATGGAAAATTAAAATGACTTTTTTGTTAGTCTCAAGAGAAGTAAATGATATGTTTTATGACACGACCGCTTTGGAGTTGGGGGACGGAATCTCTCATGAGATACTTTGTGGTCCACCGCAAATAAAGAACACATTAGATAGGACATTTTAGATAAAGTTTTGGAAACATTTGTCTGCTGTTTTATTAATCTGAATTCCATTTGAATTCCGCAAATGTTGGGCAATGAAAAACATTTAAAACAACTAACTCAGAAAAATTAATAATTATTTAATTGTTCTCTAATTGACTAGAAATATTTTATGAACATCTAAACACGGTGTGTGCGCCCGCCGAGAGAGAAATTTGCGCAATTTGAATTATGATCAGATTATTATTTAATTGCACTAGACTGCCTCGAGAATTCCACTTCGCATAATTTCATAATCCGCGCGATTATGTCACCGACGGTAAATGGCAACAATCCAATAATAAATTTAATTTCTAAAAAATCTAAAACTTTGTGCAACATTTGCGCCGGGTATTGCTTGCAATTTAAAATTCATCGTGCACCGGACTGCACAATTGCCTAATGGACCGACTCAAATTGCACTTGAAAATATGAGAATGGGAATTGCGAGAAATTTGCTTCCGCTTGCCGGAGAGAGATGTGTGCATAATTAAATTTGCGACGGCAGCCAGGAATTGATCTGAACACTAAACATGACTACGTCGCTCGTACTCTCTGACTTTTGACCTATGATCAGAATACCAAATTTACTAAAACAAAAAAGAACATTGGGCAGGTAAACAACAACAATGCGGCCAGCAATAAATGTTCTACATTCACCTTTGCTGCCTTTTTGAGGTGTTGCATAATTCATGTCTAAATAATAATGCGCTGCCTGCTTCTCTCCCCCGCACGTTCTGCTATCAAAAAGCCAATTTAACATACACATAAGCAAATAAATTCCGCCACACGAACATTTCATGCTTATTAGATGGGGGCAAGGGAAAAGGGTTTGTTCTCAAGGGTGACTAGGATTGGTGACTAGATTTGGCATTTGAGTTTGGAATTGACACTGTTAATTACTGACGCAGGTCATAAATTGTAAGTTTTCAAAGTGTTTGTTGTATCGTTCATCAAACAGCATTTTTAAAAAGCAAAAAGGCAATCAAAGACGTGTCAAAATGCTTCCAATTAAATTAAAAAAAATCGAGATTAAAAACTGACCATTGTACATCTATAGATTCTACAATTTTAAAAACTAAAAACTTACAATTAAACTACAACTTAAATCGATCACTAGCACTCCTGGTCACCCTTCACTGCCTAATATGAACATGTTCGATATATTTTCTTCCTAAAACTTTCGAAGCCAACACAATGTTTCATAAAGCAGCGAGAGTAATCCAGTTTGTAAATTGAATTATTTATCGAGAATGAATGTCAATTAAGTTAGTTTACCCCACATTCTCCGAAACACCATCACCCCAGCCCACGAGAATCACAATTTCTCCGGCCTCGATGTGTAAGTTAGTTAAAGTTTGAATCCCAGAGCTGCTTTTGTGGTTTTTGCTTACGAATTCTTGATGTGTCGGTTTAAAAATAGAATTGACATTTGAAATGTTGCAACCTTCAACCGACAGCCCGGTCATGGGTGCCTTAACATTGATCCGTGACCGTTTTCCGCCGCAAATTGCACTTACAGAAGTGAATGTAAGTTAAAAACTCTCCACGGCAAACGGCGGAATAATCGCATAATTAAATTATTAAATAGCAATCAACTGACAATCAAGGCTGGAACAATGCGGAGGTGGAAAATTGAGGGAAAAAGCGATAGAAAATTACAATCTAGCAGAAAACGAACTCAATCATAAACGAAATTAGATGAGAAAGGATGAAAATTTGTGGGGGCGAATAATTTCATTAATAATTAGGAAATTTTTCCGGCAAACTTTGCACAAACCCAGAAAATCGAAGAACGGAAAATCCAAAGAAGATAAAACAAATCGACAAGCAGTGGAATCGAGTTTGTCACCAGGGATTACCTTGAGCCGTACACAAAGTTATGTTCACATTGATTTGTGGAAATGGAATTTTCCCGCTTCCTTCTTTTTATGTTCATTCTTATGGAAATATGATCGACGGTTGTAAAAATAACATAAAAAGGACCCGAATACAAGAATTTGCATGGAAAAGGAATGGAAAAACCTTTTAGGAAATGAATTGATTTGTGTTTGTTTGTTATGCGACAGATTTTTTCACTCCAAACTGGCTTTTTGTGTTTTGTTTAAAGGAGATCTTGGTTGGGATTTGTCGATGAATCACGTATAAAATTGAAAACGTAAGTTGTTAAAAGTTGTTCAAGTCCTTTTGTCGTCTAAATTTCAGATTTTTACAGAAACATGTCAATCGAGATGAGTTCAATACAATTTTCAAGGCACATCACTTTAAAATCTCTCCCTTGGCATCATTCAACGTGAAATAAACCAAATTTACACCAGAATACTGAAAAGTCCCTCTGAAAAGCAAAGTAAAACCTGTCAATATTCATTTTCCCATTTTTTTCATTCTCAACTAAACGAAAAAGAGATGAAAATTGATTTATTATCGTTGTTTTGGTTTTTGTTTGTGTTCATGCAAATCCAACCGGCATTAATGTGACTTTAAATTTCACTCGCTTTTCCACCTTCATCCGTTCGTTGAGACATTTTGTTTGACTGAAATCCATTAATCCATGAAAATGTGCTTACACTGATGGAAACCTTCGTTCACATCGTTTTCGTCTTAAAAAGTTGTGACATGATTGATTGCGCGGAAAAACGCATAAAAAGCTCTAGACTCAAACGTCAAAGTAATTTTCTTTGACATTCTCCAAGAATTTTTCATTTTTCATCGACTTTAATTCTTAAGATGAAACGAAAATTCGAAGTTTAACTTTAAAGAGTTTCTTAAGACATTAAACATCAAAAGAAGTGAATAAAGATCTCGTTTTCCTTGTCGAATGAACAAGCACTTAAAGAGTAAATGGCAATAAAAATGATTGCGTCATAGACAAAAAGAAAACGAATAACCGTCCCATCCAATTGGAGAGAGATTATCTCAGAAAATAGGCAGGAAAAGTCCGTGGAACCTGCTTAAAACTACGTTTTGAAAGATCATTAATTTTGTTGTATTTTTAATTTAAAATAGAACTAAATTATATTTAATGCAAAATGCGTTCAAGTTACAGAGGTCGACTTGTTGTTTCGCCACTAGCGCTATATTTCCAGTAGACTTCACCATTTATTGACCAGATTCCGCTGTGCCCAAGAAAGCGTTTCGGTTTGATGATCATTTTCACACACACTTAATAGTAATTACACTCAGGAGTCTCGTTTCTTTTCTTTACTTTTTCTTCCTTCCCTGTTTTTGGAATTTCTCTATTTAAGTTTCTTATTGGTGTGCCGTGCTGACTTGGATGGGGTTTAACTATGCGCATGATTTTATATTTGACCTGGCCAGCTGTTTTCTTCAACTCACTGCGAACCCCGAACAGCATTTGAAGACAGTTTTATGGTGGAATGTTAAAGATGAAATCTGATAGCTAATCCAAATCGCCAGGGACGAATGAAAACTCTTTTTTCTTCCTAATGCCCTAATTGTGACATTCATAATCTGTGAAAAAGAACCGAAAATAATTTTGAATAAATTTACACAGCCCGAGGTCATCAAACCTTTTTTTTGTAACTTTGCAACAATTAGAAGCGTGAAAAGTTAATGGTCAGGGAAGTTAAAGCTGAAAATGAAAATGCCAAACAGAAAACTTAAAAATATTTAATTTTAAAAAAATTCTGCAAGTCAACTCAAGAGAATGTGAATATGATTCTAACAAAAAAACCGAAATTCCTGAAGCGTTTAAGATGAAAATCAAGAAACTTCAGGCACCCAAAAAAACATTCGGATTATCGACGAATATTTGGTTGAAATTTTCTTTTCAACTTAATAAAAAGTCATTAGAGGGGAAAAAAACAACATTTTGTTCCGTGTAATACTTCAATGACAAAATACGCAAAAACTTATTTTATAATATCATCTCTTGGTTTTTTCCATCGCCTTCAGTCAGAATTGTATTACACTCAGAATAAATATGTGCAAGCAAATTAAGTTTAATTCAGTTCGTCTGCCACAGTTCGCCTGCTTACTTCGGTCACCAGTCCGTTAATCACTAATTTTTCACGGGAATTGAAATATTCGTTGAAGAAAGTTTTGCTCGAATCATACGAAAGTGAACCTTGCTACGCCAGTCTACGCAAAGTAAGACAATTTTGAAGAAACTGAAAAATCAATGTGAACATTACGATCTCTTTAGGGAAAGTTGAATTCAAAGAAAATGCCAGTTGCAGCAGAAACATCCGGTCCACACACCCTTGGAATAGTTATTGGCTATGTGTCTTTAGTCGGTTACGTAGGAAGTTGGATTCCGGTAGCAGTAGCCGCAGCACCCGCAGTCCTACCAGCAGTATGCGGAACTGTTTCCACACTAGTTTTCTTAAAACTGTTACAACTTTATAGAAAATCCTGAAAAAAACCAAAAGACAGCGGCAGCATCACGTCAAGTTGTTGAAATTTTCTTGAAAATAATCAAAATAAAAAGGAAAATGAAATGAATTACAAAATGTTTTTTTCAAAAGTCTCTTAAACTTTCCAGCGATCAATTTTAAGCAACAGTGAACAGTTTTTTGACAAAAAGTGAAATTTCATGGACCAAGAAAGTGACTTTAATGTGAAGCAATGAATTTTTATTGACTTTTCCTTCTGCTTAAAAAGCATTTCTTTAAAGCACGTGAAAATTGTCACTCGCAGCATTAAGAAAGGACGACAAGTTGGCAGGGAAAATGTCATAACCGTAAAAACAAAACAACAAAGAACGATTTTGAGACGAAAATGTCTCGTTTAAGCCGGGAAAAAAGAAAGGAATTTTGAATAATTTAGCAATTCTGCTGTTCAAGTTGACTTCTGCGACTCTTATAAGACGGGAAATTGAAAGTTATGACCGTAAAATGCCTCCCGGCAACCGTTTGTCTTACTCTCCACTCACCACCGCTTTTTTAACATAGCAAAAGTGAAAATAAAATATTGACCGAGAAACATAAAAAGTTATTTTTTATTATTTTTGTTGAAATATTAATTTTTTTTATTCACTCCAGCGCTGGCATAGTGAATAAAAAACGTCACTCGAGGGACGAAGTTGCTTCAAAAAAAAGAAAAATTTCTGTTAAAACAAAAAAATGGGCAGCCAAAATTTAATTATGTGTGCCCACTTCGACTACACCAAAACCAAAATGTTGAAAAAACTTGGATTGCTGGGAAGAAGCACCAAAACTGACTACAGAGAGTAAAATCAGCTACTGCAAATCACTTGTCGCTCCACATCTCGACTACTGTGCAACAATCCTGTTTCTCCTTAACCAAGGACAAAAAAATGAAGTGCAGCGTATTCAAAACAAGTTCATGCGAGTGCTACTAGAGAGAAGCCGAGAAACACACATTGCATGCTAGATGAGCTCGAAATCCTTAACGCCACACAAAGAATAAACTCAAACGTCTAAAACTTTTTATACAAAATTGAGCTAAAACGGGCACCTAAATTTACTTTTTTTTTTTTCTTTCTAATGACATTCATTATGGCAAATTGAGTAAAATATCCAGTAAGATCAGAAGAACTTTTCGTTCTTACAAAGTACAAAAAAGCACAAACCAAAAACTTATTATTTTACAAAGGTGTGAAAATGTATAATAACTTTAGCGAAAAGAAAAAGACACCAAAACAATAGATATCATGAAAAATATTATAAAACTGCATGTAAAAGTCAATGAACAAACAAACTTCGGTTTTAAATAAATTCAAAGGGGATTTTTACTTCTTTTAAACTTTAGGAACCTGCAAAATGATGAAAGTCTGGTTGCATTACGACTCAATCAACAAAACGTCAATCTACAATCTTGAACAAACGCACATGGTGAACGGCATAATCAACCGAAAGCATAAGACGACTGGAAACTTCAGCCAGCTTGATTGAAGAAGTATACAGAAAGCCGCAGAACTTCATTTATCAACCTTTTAAGAAAGAAGTTACTTTCAAGGAAATCAGAGATGAATCAACCTAGTTGATCAACCTTATATCAACCTTTTAGAACCGAGTTTGCACCGTGAATCTAAAATTTCAAATCTTCTTTTCTAAAAATGTGAAGGAATGAACTGATCAATCAAAATAAAGTGCAAAACTGCGACAACACAAGTTCATTATGCGACTAATCAAGTGTTTGCCTCAACTCATTAAAATTAAATCTTAAATTCTTCATTCACAACAGATTACGTCAGCTAAGTTCCACTTCACGTTTGAAAACTCAATTAAAGCGTTTAATTTATTCAAAATCTAATTAAGGGGCTTTTCAAGCACTTCAATTCTTTACGTTTTAAATAAACTTTCTCAACAACAATAATAACAACGAGTAGTGAATGTGAAGCAGCGAACGTCGAGATTTTTCCCTCGCAGTTCCAACTCACACCCCTTTTCCCTCCCTTTTTAACCGGCATTAGTCTCATTAATATTGAAATTGGCAACAATACGGCCGGGTGGTGGAAGTTTGAAACAAAAATGAGCAAGAAGATGAATTATTTAAAACCGCATGAAGAATTAGTCGAATGTGTGTGACTTTTAATGAGATTTTTTTCTCGAACTCATTAAAAAGTGTCATTCAAGGGGTGGATCAAATGTTGAAACGGTGTCGAACTGAATCGAATTATAAATAATAAGCGTCATCTTAACACGAGTTGTTCAGGGGTCGATTAGTAAGCGACGAAACAATTTTAATTCAGTCAATAATAGAAGCAAAGATTTTCAAGTAATGTTTTCCAAGATTTTTTTTGCTTTTTTAAACATTTAAACTGAGTTTTTCGTCATAAAACTTTCGAACCCACCCCGATTGCACTTTCTCAAACATTCCGCCCCTTCCTAACAAGCTCACCAAAAATCATGAAATGTAATTTGTCTCATGTTGCGCCTCGAGAGCGTTTCGCAGGTTTCAATTTTCCATCGGCAAGTGGCTCAAATTTAATATTTATTGACGGCGTTACGTCAGAACAAATTATCGGTTAGGTTGCAAACTGGTTCAATTGCCTCGCATTCTGTTGATTCTTAGTGTTGAAGGAAATTGAATATTTCCTAGAAAACGTTCGAAGGAATTCTTCACCCCCATAAATCCCTGGAGCCATTTTCTGTCGCTTCTAATTTTACCTTTTCTCGACGAAAATTTTTTCTTTACATTTCGGGGAAAATTTTCATGACGTGGAAAAACTTTTCATTAAAAATTCATTAACCGTTAACCCTTCCGCAAAAGTGGGGGTTGGAAATGAGACCCGTTTAATGAGGTTAGTGGTGACATTCAAGGTGTTTTAATCACTGGAGATGGCTGTTGTTGAATTTTCGGGAGAATTCGGAGACTGGAGAAAAGTCAAGTAAATTTGTAACTTTGTAAATTTTGGCGTTTTGAAACTTTAGCGCTGCTGAAATGTTGACAAATCTTTGAATAATTAGAGACTGTCATTGTTGATCGCCCCCACAACCCAACAAACACTTTTAATCTCATCAAGAAAGTGGCGAACTTTTGTTTTCACTCGCCGCCTTTCCTAGAAAAGGGTTGAAAGAAAGAAATTTTGTCTTTTTAATAAGAAAATTAGTGAATAATTTAGGCACCGACACTTGTATTCATTAAGAAAACATAAAATTGAGATTGCTGGAGAGGTGTAAACGAAAGAATGGTCTCTGGAGAGCTTTTGATTTTAAAAAAGACCGGCAAAAAGTAATTAAACAGACATCAAGTCATTTAAAGTTTTCTAGGAAGTAGAGTGACAAAGAATAGACTTAAAACAGAAATTTCGGCAAAATATCAAGCACGCTTCAAAGATTTTTAAAAGAACTAAAACTGCACAACTGAATTAGATCTCGCAATATTGCATCGGAAGAGAAAATTGAATCATAATTTGCTTTTTATCCCTTTTGTTGTGTGTTCACCCATCACCCTCGCGTCCCTTTACCTTCAAACCCCTGCTGGTTGCGAACTTCAACAGTATAACTAACAATTAAAGCATTTTTTTATGTATTTATCGTAACATGTGTGCAGTGCTAAGCAGTAGCCTAGGAAGGGGTGACGCTAGTCTCATCATAATGTTTTTGCTTGTTTTCCTAACCTCTTCTCCTTCCTTCATTATTACACCCTTCGATCTCTGCCACGATTTTTATGGAGGAAAAATTAAATAAAGTACAGTTGATCTTCTTAAAAGTTGGTTGCACAAGATAGCAAGACTGAAAGCTTTAATTCTTTCTAAAATTGGTTGATAACTAACGTTATGAGTGGATGATATTATGTCACCCATTAAAATGTGCCACCTTGAAACTATAAACTTCCACTTTTGAGAATTTCCACTGTATCCAGTTTCATGACCAACAATAGGCTAAAATAAAATAACAAACAAACACTCCTCGAGTAGAAGTTGAGAGTAGCACACACAGAAGCTGCTAAACAAGGGATCATCTCGGATCATCATCAACAATGCAAAGGATTTGAGGGCGAGTCATGAACAAGTTAAACAATTTGCAACTCTTGTTGTGCCGCCGCTTTTTCTCCGTAATAAAATTTTCAATAAAAAAGGAGAGAACTGAAGTGTCAGTAATGATGCAACATTATTTCACATTACAATTTTATTGGAAATTTATTTAAATTTTTCCAGTTATTTTTTTTATTTTTGTCATTTATCAATGAAGAAAGGAAAATTTATTTTCATTGAGCATGAATTGCCGTCCCATTGTCAGGGTATAAAAACACAAATTTATGACGCTTTTGTCGGCCCGTAATTGTTTCGTTTCATAGTTCCTAGAGTTGATAAGAAGGTCAGCGAATGTATGAAAGTGTCAAACCTTAGTGTCAAAAGCAGCGACACTAGAAGAAGTAATTCAGTTTGGTTTTGTTGCAGATAATAGAATTTTGAAGGTTCTTAAAGACAACAATAGGTTTTGAATTAATTGCCTTGATTTCTGGCCAAAGTGGCCATTTAAACAGTGAGACAAAAACTAGCCAGGAACAAGTTAAACAGATTCAAAACTATCGGTAGTCAGTGCTGCACTTCACAACTAAAATTAATGAAAGTAGCAACGCCCAAAACCTAGCAATTAATTAAAACCGCGTTAAAATGTCCATTCTCCGAACAAAAAACTGCCATCACTTAATTAATTATGCGCCCGGGGCTCTTTCATCAGCACGAAGAATTTCCATAAATTTCCGGGCAAGTACACAGAAATTAATTTCGGCTTCTTATCGCGATGAAAATTTGCATTTTGGAAGGTGTTGCGGAGAAGTGACAGTGTTTGAGTGGCTAAAGTGAAAGC
This sequence comes from Belgica antarctica, assembly GCA_000775305.1. Taxonomy (NCBI): domain Eukaryota; kingdom Metazoa; phylum Arthropoda; class Insecta; order Diptera; family Chironomidae; genus Belgica; species Belgica antarctica. The sequence continues at coordinate 25,429 of JPYR01000484.1, read as the reverse complement.
AAATGAGGATTAATTAACAAAATTGATGGTGACGTTTATGGAAATGCATGATGATCTGTTTACGCTAATTTAAAGCGGTCAATTCGTTAACATTTTCAATTGACGCACGTAATGAAATATTTTAATTTCGCACGACACACACCTGATCAATATGATAATTTACAAAACATTTTTTTTATGGCTGCAATTTACCGCAACCGCCATGTGTCCACTTTGCACTCTGATGTTGTTTTTATTTAATTACCACCTGAACCACAACAGCGATTCGAAGTCCTTCCGCAACCTGGGAATTATCAAAATGCAGAACCAACTACAGTTTAACATATTCATTGGATTTTTTTTTGCACATTCGCTGCACGCGCTTTAGTTTCAATTTATTTGCGAATAATTTTCGGGAGTTTGTTGTGAAAAAAACTGAACGAGAAGTTATGTGTCTGCGAGTGTTTTTTGGTGGTTGGAACTGAAGCAGTTTTAAATTATTTAAAAGTGGTTTCAAATCTGGAATTTTGAGTGTAAGAATGCAGCGTCAGTTCAGCAGTAGTGTAACCCGATTCTGTTTTTAATTGTGTACTTTACAAAAATTATTATAAAAAAGTTTTGGCTTTGTTTCGTCAATAAATTTTGACAGTTAACATCACTGTCGAAATCTCCCTCAAGTGAAAATCACTTTTTACACCACAAACACCGCATTCTTCCACTTCTCAAAGGCCAAAAGCAGCGACACCTCGAATTTGGCACTGTTTATGATAATGTATGCTGCTGTGGGGCTAGCACCGTCGTCGAACTTCATTTCTTATTCACTTCCAATTCTTTTAGGAATGT
>JPYR01000483.1:47492-58595 GCA_000775305.1 Belgica antarctica | reverse complement strand
GGGGCTTTCCACGCGGTGAATTGTATTTTAAGTGATAGTTCATACTCTTAACTACCAAGTAAATAACAAATATGTTGTTTTTATCTCTAGAGCGTCCAAAAACTTAAGATTTACACTTGTTACTTTATTGCCGGACCGACTCTAGTTTCGTTTTTATTTTCCATAAATTTGTCATTTTTCAACTAGCTTCTACTAAATTTCAATTAATCTTATTCTCTAATTGGTCCTTGCGCGAACGGACTATTGCGATTGGTATCCAAGTAGAACGAGCCTGACTCACGCTTGTCAAAGTTCAAGTGGTCGCCGCCCATCCATGCGCCGGGTGTCAAGTTGCAGCGGTTTGAATTAATGTCATCACGGCTTGCACAACGACGAGAGAAGAATGCGTTGCTTGCCACTGACTCGACGTAGAGGTTGACTGCGCGCAAATGGGAACAAGTGTTTGTCCAACAACCTGGCTGACTTCTTCCCCCGTTAGGGAAGAAGTCGGCATGTCCGATTGGTGCACCGATTCCAGCTCCAGCAATCAAAAGGGTTGGGCCATTGGTGTGGATACATTCGACATAAGTTGCGTCACCAGCATCGATACGACCTGAGGGGTTGTTAACGCTGAACAATGGACCGGCTGGATCTAATCCAACAATGTTATTGATTCGGAAGTTTCGAACGTTCTTGCCGACGTGACCAGCAATGTGGGCACCGAGGGAGAATCCAATGACGGATGTGCGCGTTGGAGTGATCAAACCGTTGATATGTAAAAGGTCTAAGAAGTTTGCGACGAGTGATCCAATTCCAGGAACGCGGTTGGCAGCAGCGATGTAGTTGATTGTCTGTGAACCTTCAGACCAGTCAATGAAAATGATGTTGAAGTTGTAGTAGTCGAGTAGCTCGGCGGAGGTCTGAGTGCTGATGTCACTTGTGTCATCTTCATTCCATCCATGGATCAAAACTCTAGTTGGACGAGTTCTGTCGAAGTTGCTGTTCAACACCGAATTGATATTTCCAAAAGTGAGTTGCTGTGGGTTGTTGCGGTTCTGACGGGTGGAAAGCAGGAACCTGACATCACGTTGTGCGTTGAAGAAGGGATCAATTGCTTGCACATCGTCAACAGGTGCACTTTGTACTGAAAACAACCTTATCAAACATGGCCACTTGAAGAAAAACGTGAAAACTTACCACACGAAGCACATAAAATAACCAAAGCTGCGATGAACTTCATTTTTAAATTGTTACTGGATGTAGAAACTAGTTCGTGTCGTCTTTTATATACAAACGGCATGTTTACTACGGATATTGGTAAGCCCACGGAAGCTGATATGATATCGACGAGACGGCTTTGGAAAACCACGAGACTGTCATACGATGTGACGCGTTTTAGATTTTCAGCGTTCATTCACGTAAAGTGTCCCAATTTCCAGGTGTTTCAAGTTGAACGACACACTTTCTTAAGACTTAAATAAGATTTAACGTCACAAAAGCAAGTGAAATTTCAGGAGTTCATAATACCGCGTAATAAAAAAGAAATCTATAATCTCCACGACCTATTTGTGGAATCACTTGATAAGAAGACCAACGCCACGAACTTTCAAGATTTTCGTGAATGAATGCCGAAGTTTCTTACTTCGGTTTTACTGCGTTTATCGTGAATGGATTATTGATAAGATTTGATAGCTTCTAGTTATTTATCGTTATCAGTTTTCACATGCAACAATGATAAGCAGTTTCTATCTTAAATCAGTACATAACACACATTGACACTTTCGTAACAAAACAAGACAGGCTTCAATTGCAATAAAATATTTTTATTAATAAAAAATTGATTTTTTTTAAATGCATTGACAACCATTTTGTGTATTCGAATCGATTTATCATCTGGGTGGTCCCTGTGCGTATGGACGATTTCTGTTGGTTTCCAAGTAGTACGATCCACGGAGTCCCTTGTTGAAGTTGACGCCGTCTCCACCCATCCATGCACCGGGTGTCAAAGTGCAACGTCTCGAGCTGATGTCATCACGTGCTGGGCACAAAAGCGAGTAGAAAGCGTTGTTGGCGATCGACTCAACGTACAAATCGACGGCACGTCCATGTGAGCAGGTATTTGTCAAGCATCCAGGCTGGCTGTCGCCTCCGTTGGGGAAGAAATCAGCGTGTCCAATGGGTGCACCGATACCAGCTCCAACCAAAACAATGGTAGGACCGTTGGTGTGAATGCATTCGACGTAGTCAGCATCGCCAGCATCAATACGACCTGATGGATCTCTGACGCTGAACAGTGGACCGGCTGGATCCAAGCCAATAGCGAAGTTAAGACGACCACGACGGGTGTTCTTTCCAGTCAAACCAGCAATGTGGGCACCAAGAGAGAATCCAACAATTCCAGTTCGTCCCCAGTTGATGAGTCCATGTTCATGCAAGAAGTCCAAGTAAGAAGCGATGAACGTACCGACAGTTGGAACGCGGTTAGCTGCGCCGATGTAGTTGATGGTTCTTGAGCCTTCACTCCAATCGATGAACAAGACATTGAAATCGTTGTAATCTAAGAGTTCTGCAGATGTCTGGGTGCTGATGTCACTGGTGTCGTCTTCCCACCATCCGTGAACTAGCACACGGGTTGGACGGGCTGCACTGAAGTGGCTCTGTTGAACTGACAACAAGTTGCGGAAGGAAAGCCGTGTTGGGTTGTTGCGGTTCTGACGAGTGGACAACATAATCCTGACGTCACGGTACGCATCGAAGAACGGATCAATTGCTTGACCGTCTTCAACGGGTGCACTCAGTACTGAAACGATGAATTTTAAATAAAATTGAAAATCATCTTTGGTCATTAAAAAACTCACCACACGCAGCTGAGAATAAAACCAAAGCAAGAACAACCTTCATTATGAATTTTACGACTGATGCGACTAGCTAGTCAACCGCCTTTTATATCACGTGTGGGATGGACTTTGTAAAACTGATCAAAAGGAGCTGGCGATAAAATTTGATTAGAGAAGGCTATTTTAAGGTTTGGGAGATAAGAAAGCTAAGTGCGAATACCACACTGCTTTCTGGTGAGTGAAGGCAGTGGCGGTGGACAGAAGAAGGTGAAAATGGGATAGTCATCGAGCTATTTAATATCTGCTTTTGCAGCATGTTAAAATTGCACCTTAACGAGAAATTTAAGGTTATAATCTTGTTTTTCAAAATTTCTAAATGTTTTTCTTAAAAAAACTATGACTGATAGCATTTTAAGACATTAGTTAAGAATATTTCATTGTCTTCAAAGAGTTTTCATGTTAAAACCTTGGTAAATCAATTTTAAATTTAGGGTATCAAACCTGAAAACTTTTTGAAACGAAAACTTTGACTTGCAGGATGTCCAAACACACCTACCACACCACTGCCCGTTATCAAAGCACTCTAATCCATCGATTGACGTAGTTTGCTTTAGTCAAACCAGTTTATACTCGCTTGTGACTTTTGCTTCGGTCATAGTCAAAGTTCCTTGGCTATGCACACTTCTAGTTAAAGATTCTTTCGTGTGCAGTATTAAAGTTGAACTCGATTTCATCCTCGCCGTTAGTTGCCTGCAGGTCAAATCGTTGTGCAAAAATTGATTTTCACTGCACGACGATTGCGTACAAATAAAACTGCGTAGTCAATTAATCATTCTCGTAATGACAACGGAGAAATGCATAACAGAAAGTCGAGAGAAGAATTTGCAGCAGAAAAAACTTGGAAAAGAAATTTGACGAAGCATGTCCATTCACAATGCTGGAGCGTTAAATATTTTCGTCAATAATGAAACATTTTTCTGCTCGAGATGTTTGAGGGACGAGAAGTTTTGTTTGCAATAAGTTCCATTTATAAAAGTTAGTTTCACAGCATTCACTTAGTTATTCATAACTATGATGACGATCGGCAGTTTTTCGGGTCCCCGCTTTGTGCCGAGTCATCCACGAGAGAAGGCAGAAGAGACCAGTACAAAAGTCACTGGAAATGCCAGTTCTGTCGATCAATAGGCGATAAACATCGTTACGTTTAATTTCGTTATTGCGATTCACCTTCGAGTTGGTCACCGGCAAGAAGATCCCAGATCGAAGCGAAAAATGATTGATGATCGCAAGACATCTGATCGGGCCTCGTTTTCCTGACCTTTTCAACAAACAAAAGATCCGGAGAGAAAAGTTTCTCTCATCGTGCAAATTATGTCGTTCGCTTACGACAATCGCTCACGGAATTAATCAGTTTAAAGTGAATTCGTAATGTCATAACCGAAAAAAGGCTTGTACCTCGTTAACTTATCTCCTTCTCGTGTAATTTTTCACTTAGCCGCGCTTTTTTCGGGAGGGCCGGCTCAACAGCCGAAAGGAAAGAAAGAGAAAAGCCGAGAGAAAGAGCGAGAAATGATTTATAATTTAATTTTCTTATCGTCGACAACAGATCAGAAAAATAGTTTACAAATTAATACATGAATAATAGAGCATGTGAATATTAGGTATCAGTGTTAACTTGCCCAGTGTCAACTGAAGGGCCTTAAATTTGTCATCGTTTGCTATTTTAAATAAAATGTCGTTTTAGTTTACGTGTTAATAGAGTCATGATGATTTGTTCCAGTTTTTACATGTTCCAAGTTTCCGTGTGTTCCAATATTCTTAAACCTTGAGTTCTCAAATTTCAAATTTCGAAACGTTCCAAAGCATAAACTGGCGTAGTGTTTTATATTTCAGAATGTGATGGCGTAGCTGAATCCCAAATAATTGAACAAAACTTACTAAACTCCAACCACACAAAGCAAATCACAACTCGCTGGGCTGTAAAATTTAAATATCGCACCGAAAACAGCAAACGTTGTTCAAAGCGGTACGATTTTAAGTAATAATATTGTTAATATCGAAAGCATTAAACTGGGCGTATCGATCAATTGTTGTTTCTGTCGAACAACAAAAAATCCGAATATTCAATAATGTTTCTACGTGCTTTGTGTACATGAGACAGGGATGGGCAGCTTTAGAGATGGACGAGAAAGAGAATAAGAGATTAGACGGAGATAAGATGTGGAAAAGATCAAATCACGAGGAAACTGCATTTATTAAGTTTCATAAATGAAAAATGTTTTGATTTAATAAGAAGAAAAAAAGTTTTTTTGTAATTGTCAGGCAATGATGGGATAGTTTCGTTTGATGATGAGACTGTCTTCTTCTTTGCTCTGTTTCGATTGAATGGAGCCTCACATGTTGTTGCGTAGATTCTCTGGAGATTGTGAGTGCTTCGCCGAAAAGACGCAGAAAGGAAAGAAGATTTGAAGAATTCATTGACGGGGAACCAGAAGGGCCTGTGGTGGTGGTTGTCATGCAAAAAATTGGCTTGAAAATATGATTCTGAGGTTATGTTTTTAACATAAGCATTTAGTATCGTCTTGAGCTTGTTCTTTGGAATAAGAAATTATCGTCTAAAATTAATAGAATGCCAATGAGACTTCGGCAAAGTTGATTTATGATAAAAATCGCAACAACCCCACTCACCCACACCCCGAGAACATACCGTCCAACAATGGGAAGCACATTATGTTTGATCTGTCACAATAATGGACCTCGTACACTTCTCTCAGCATCGCCTTTGTTGGACCTTTTAGTTTATTCCGTCTTTCAATAGGTCATGACTCTTCTTTTCTCTCGAGTCATGATTCCATTCGATTCAAATTTAAATGAATTTTAATCACTTTCGTAGCTGCTTTTTGTTGTCTTCTGCTTTTCTATCGCTGAGTGTCTCGCGGCCTGGGCTGTGACGATGAGTCCACTTTTGGTGCGAACTACTCGAACGATTGACATGACCCGACGAAGTCGGGAATAAATTTTGAGACACATCTGATGAACACAAAAGTCTTGGGATGGAAACGATGGCGAGAATTGACACTCCTAAAAAATGGGTTTGTGTTGTTTGAGTCAGAAAAAGATGAATTTTAATGCAACGATGGATGGACGAAAGAAGTCTGAGCGTTCATACATAATTTCAAAAATGATTTATTGTTGTTCATATTGATACTAAAGTATCTCTTTGTGTTGTTAATAAATTCATTTTTTGCTTCGTCTTGCATGACCAGGGCCGGCGAAAAGGTGGAAGAGTGTGAATTATCAGAGAATTTGCAGTTTGAATACTACCTGAAAGGTTATAGGTGATTTTTAAACTATTCAACACTTAAATGGCAGTAGTTGAAGCTAAAGATTCGAAGCAAAAAATGTCTGATAGGTTTTTTTAGTGAATTCGGTCATTTTTGAATAAGCAAAATTTTCTTGAATGTTTTGAAAGCGAGATCTGAATATTCCCAGCCTTCAAACTTTGATCTAAAAACAAACCAACATCCTGATCAAAACCTACAAACTCAAACACTTCCTAACTGCATACCTGTACCCATGAACAAAAGAGATAGTTGGACATAATTACATTGTACGAAATTCATTCTGTTTAAGCATTAGTTCGCGCCCAAAATGACTCAATTCGGTCTGCAGACTCTCTGCAAAGAGATGAAAAGTCGTGATTTCTGTCGAACATCCTCGAGGCACTCGGGTCAGTACGACCTAATCCCACGATCAAACAAATTCATCAAATATTGTGACGGAGATTATTAAAAAGTATATTATGAATAATTTTATTTGGCATTTGTCTTGAATCTAGTGAAGGGTTAATGCAGCGGGTTTGTGTGGGCTTGTGGGATGGGATCTTTTAACATAATTGCAGGTTTTGACCACCAATATTTTTTTATAAAAAAACTATGTTCTTCAACTGTTAAAGACTTCGGACTCGAACCTCCATTCAAATAAAACTTAATTTTTTTAAAACTTTTTAAACTATACTTGATTTGATTCGGCTAAAAACCTTCACATGACCATCCAGTCACTCCAAATTCCATCAAACACCACTTGAAAACAACTCCTAATCCAAAATACGACACAAAGGTATGTGAAAAGAGATTGTAATTGAAGTCTTACACGATAATATGCAAATTGATTTTTTATTTCTTCTCTTCTTCACGTGGCTTTGTGTCTTTTGTTTGACAAGCTCGATTATGATTCGAATGCTTCTCGGGTCCATAATGTTTTCATTTAGCCAGTCGTCTTTCGTTTTCTTTGATTCATTACCGAGAATTCTCGCGAGATCGTCATTATCTCGCCTTTCCTTCACAATTCCGTTGAATAATTTTTATCTTATTTCCGCTTTCTGACGTCTGGGCCGATGTTTGCTTTGCGCCGTTCGTCGTTGCTGTGTAATCATCGTCGTGAGGCAGCACCTTTGAACTGATATCTGATGTACACAATCTGTAAAACAAAAGAGATTTTAACTTTTAACGCCAACGGATGAGTCAGTGAAGGAAGATACGAAGAAGAAGTGAAAACAATGAATTGATCGGGTCGGCTAGAAAGCGCGCCGAGGTTTATTAGAAAATTGATCTGATTTAGAGTGCAGAGTGTGAGGGATGATGTCGTTGTTGGCAAAAGTTGATCGGGATTGACATAACAGCGCTTGAAGCACGTCTAATAATCGTAAAAGCTGAGTGTTGCATCTTTGGCATTATGGATGAGATGATATTAAGCGCGACACAGCGAAAACGCCAAAGATCAGCTTTAAGGTAGGGCCCTTGCAAATCACGTCTTCTCTCCTTTCCCCGTTCGCGTCTCTTCCAGCAAAACAATTGAATGAGAGACTTGCAACGACACAAAACAATAATAATCTAAGCAGACAGGAGATCATGTTAAAATTTCGAGTAACGTTCCTCTAACTCCAATTTTATGTTCCGATGAAGTGAAAATAATATGTGGGCATCGACAGTTCACAATTGTTGTTCAGTTTCTTAACGTTGTTTCTATGATTTTATGCAGCCGGCGCGCGAGAGAGTGAACACGACGACAAAGCCCATAATATGCTGTGACGCGAAAAATCATAGTTTTGTTTAGAATTAGATACACCACGACTTTGGAATGGCAACACAGTAAGCACTAATAAAGGTGAAAGAGAGACAAACTCGCGATGTTTGAACCATTTTTGCCATTAATTTAATTGTTTTGCATAAATTGCTTTTTCATTTGTTATTTTGTTGTGCGCGCTTCTGTGATTTATCACCACTGGTTGTTCGTGAATCTTGTGGATTGTTGTTGGGGTGGCCACAGTTTGAGACTGAAGCTGGGGCGCCTGGACAATGCAAAAGCAGCTTCAGGGTTTGTTTCATTTCAAAATTCTTTCAAAACACCCTGCGTCCAACGCATACACTGCCAAACAAACTCACAAAATCTTATCTTATCTCCACCGCCACCAATATTCCATTCAATGTCTTGGCCACCCAGCAATCCAACTCTGCCTTCTCTTTCTCCACCACAAATCATCCGGTAGATGCATGAAGATTAATTTAATAAAGTTATTAAGTCGAATGTGAAGTGTCTTAATAAAGTTGTTTTAATTAAAATGCTTCCGAATCTGATGAAAACTTTATCAAAGAATGCAAGTTTACTGCAATCTCAAAGATTAATGGCCAAAGTTTAAATTGCATTGGAACACGCTGCTGTGTTGATCACATTTGGCGAAGTTTTCTTGTTCGAACGTATTGAATTTCCATCTCGACTTTGATTTCGCAAAGAAAAGTTGTGACATGTGATCGAAGATTGCGAATCTGGTGGAACGTCTTAGAACACCCGAGCTTGAAAGTGTGCTGCAAAGATGCCGCTTCATATTTCCCATGACGTCACACGGAATCGCATCGTTCAATCGCTTTATTTTCATGGGAACATGATTTGCTTATTCCGATAACAAAATTTCTCGACAAAAAGGATCTCAAGATGCAATTCGCATTTGCCTATTTTGAGTTTTTGACAGAAGACTCAATAGCGCAAAGTTTATCTTAATCTAATTATTTTGCGACTGCACATTCCCATGGGTTCAATAGCAACTGGAAAAATAAAAAATTGGTCTTGACAAAAAACTAGCGAAAGCAGAAAAAGCAAAATATTTACACAATAAATGTCAAGAAACATAATGTAAAACAGAAAAAGTCCTAATCTATCGACAGAATCTCATTTTAAGTTCTCAATTTCTTTCAGATAAGGTTACCTTTTGAGATTTCTTCCTTTTCTTAGAGAATTTTGCAATTTTGGGCTGTGTTTGAGTCATGTCACAAGGCAAACAGTTGCGTCAGTACTTTTAAATGTACTTTTAAATCTTGCTTATTTAAGTAACTTCATGAAACAGATACTGAAATCGGTGACAACATTCAGTGACGTTACTTCTAAACACTCGCATCATCCACTGCCCTACAGCTAGCAAATTCTCCCACTGATAATCTCATAAAAATGCTGCAAAAAAACATCAAATGCTGAGACATTTCTGTCGACCATGGCAAGTCCATTGTGAAGTTCATAAAAATCTTTGTCGAGAATTGTTCTGTTTATGATTGTTTGAGAGATTAGCAGCCCCATACGCACACACAAAATGTTCTCAGTTATTGTAAATAAACTTAAAACGTGGAAGAAAGAAACAAATCGAAAGCACAAAAGACGTTCAAAGGAAATTTATTGCCTTCGGGCGTGAGATGGACTCAATGGTAGCAGCTTAAGCAATTAATTCGAGATTTTATTAAGCTTAGATTTATCGAATGGTTTTTGGGAAATCCGTTTCTCAAGTCTACCTATGAATTTTTATTTAATTTAATACGTTTATTTTATAAACTTTTATTTTTGCACATGCTGTTAAATTTGTAAAATTTACATTTCTTAGTAATTACTATGTAAAATAAAGTTAAGCATGTTCAAGCCTTTTATTTTCTTGATTTCCAAGATTATAAGTTTAGCTTGACACTGCAGTAAAAAATCCACTTTTAGCATTGAGAAATCTGTCCAAGAACTCAGATCATCAAACGCGTCATCTATCATTTCTGGAACCATATTTTTAATAACTTTGAACGCTGGTTCATCACTTCGCCGATTGCATGTTTGTGGCCGATGAAAAAGACTTTTGCTTTCAATTCTGTCAAAATTCTTTCAACGCATGTCTGTTTCAAAGCATTGACATCGAAAACTGAAGCATACTTGCAAATCTTGCAAAGTAAAAGTACCGAAAGAAGCTTTCAAAAGAATATTCCCTGCAGTGCTTGACTTTTGCGAAGACTTTGCAATACTTTGGCAACTTCACCTGTGTCGTCGATGAAAAATTCTTTGAAAACTAAACTCTGAGCGATCAGAATTGTTTTGTGTAGGTTAAATTTTTCGTCTTCAACCTTGATCGTGAAGTCAGACAACTCATCAGATGCCCACATATGCCCAAAGTTTTTATGCACAAGATTTGGCGTACCGAGATTTATGATCTGAGGCTAACAAATTCTTGATTTTCGACTTTGTAGGCAAGCATTTTCGCGTAAAATTCTTTCCAAGAGTGGAAGTCTATTAAAAATGCGTCGATTCTCGAGTTGTTACTGAAAGTTACCTCTTTAAAGTGCTTTGCACTGGTTTGAGCAATTTTGAGCTGATGCTTTCCAGTTCGTTGATGACAAAACATACGGATTTAAGCTTTTCCAATCCATAAAACAAATGATCCGACAGTTCCGTTAGTTTGTTAGACTTCAGACGAATAATTTCTAGGTTTTCTAGCCCATCGAATTCTTTCTTCGATATTTTTTTGTTTCCTTAACCTTGAATTATTAAACAAGTTCGTACAAGTTGACAAGCCGAAGAAACCTTAACATTTGCATCGTTCCGGCCGGCTTTTGAACTTCTTTCACGCAAACTTCTTCAGGAACAGTCGTTGGGCGAACAGCCGTCAAGCGTATAAATACTTTTCACTACAAAACTACAAAGTTAAATTACACAAAGAGTTTAAAGATTAGTGGCAACTTGCATATGAGAAAAGTCGCATTGAAATTCCATGTTGAATGAAGTAAGAAACCACACGTCTTCAGTTAATGGCTGGACATCGACTGAAGTTGTGTTCAATATTTTAAGGTTTTTATCATTGCTTTGTAAATAATTTCGTAGAAAATCGCAATTTTGATAAGATAAATTTTAATACAACCATATAATTTATTACGCAAAGGCCGGTTTTCATTACCTTTACCTTATCAGTCATCCATAAGCAAAGAAATTC
>JPYR01000483.1:7488-21218 GCA_000775305.1 Belgica antarctica | reverse complement strand
GTGAATGGTTTACTTCGAAGAAGTTGGTGATGGAATTAAGTGTGAATAGGCGGTAGATAAAAAGTGGTTTTGACTTAGAATTCGGTAGGATTTGAACTTCGGAAAGATTATCAAAGTTTTTGTGCAAAAAAAATTACAGTTTAAAGCAGAAATGTTTTAACAAGTTAACCCAAAAATGTTACAAGGATCCGAACACTGCATCAAAATTGCAGTCTAATTTACGACCGTTTGATACTAAATCTCTGTTAATTTTAACTCGGGCTTGATTTCCATAAAAGTAATTCTAATTACACAACACTGCATCCTAGAACATTGTAGACAAAAAAGCCAAGCAAAGAAAAACTTCTCATTGTTAACTTAGAGAAAATTGCATACATGAATAAATTTTGATTCAATTCTAAGCCATGCAAGTCTTCTTGCGCACCTAAGATTTTATTTTTTATGCATGAACAAACGGAGAAAGAAAAAAATCGGATCCCATAAAATTAAAAATTCTCAGTTTGATGAGAAGGGAAAAAATCTCAGATTGTGTTTTATGCATAAAAAACTACCGTTATGTGAGAGTTTTTCTCGAAGATGCTAGACAAAAGAAGTGAAAAAAGGCAGCACAGGAAAAAAGCGTCTTCTTAGGGGTATCAAATTCTTGAAGAAACGTCCTAATAATGAAAAATAATCACGCACCCCGTAAAAAATCATCATCATCATCCCCTTCTTCCACTGAATTCGGGGTCCGTGAAGGCTTTTTTAATATAAAAAAGTAGCATCAGAGATAGTGGAAGGGAATCAGCCAAAGGATCATCTCGATATAAAAAAGCAAACGAGGAAACATTCTACCTGCAAATAAATTTGATGATCGCTGCCCGAGATTTTTTTTCTACCTGGCCAGGGCAACGTTTTGCATCGTGTTGCAAGCCGAGGGTAGAAAATAGTTTTATGTCACCCCTCGTGAAACTCAGAGATTCTTCGGTCGAAGTTTTTTTTTTACCCAAATGATCTCCGAGGGCCTGGGAAGAACGGGAAAAAAGTTGTGAGTCAGTTCAGTATAATTTGGCAGATCGAAGGATCAACATCGTTGCGAGATAAAAATGTTGTGGTTTAAGAACTTTTGAGAAGAAAACTTTTGTGGAATAAAACTTGAGAAATTTTGTGGACAATAAGAAACATTTTGTGGACTCAAATCGAAGACAATTTAAATGAAAATTTCATTTAATTGAGTGTGTTGTGGTTGAAATAAAATTGATCCCTTGCTGGTGGCTTTTGTGATTGAAAATTTAACGATGTTATCGACAAGCGACGATGCCGGATTTAATTCATATAATCGTAAGTGCTTTAAATTTGTTGGAGAGACAGTGATTGTTCAAGTGATAAAAGAAAGTTTCTAGATAGACTTGAACCGCGGATATGTGAATTATTTAAATCAGTGCGCTAATATTGGAACTTCTGGCCTTGATAATAAACTTCAATATTAGTTTTTAATCAAGAATCGGCAACAAAATTTCCAATTTCCCAAGCCACGTTTGAAACATCAAACCATTTGTCACATGGCACTACCGTTGACGTCAATCGACAGACTTTCAGTAGTTTCAGAAGCAATTGTCCAAACGAAACAGTTTATTTTTCACGCTAATCGAAGAAACGTGGACAATCTGCTTTAAGGTTGTGTCTCAGCCGACTGTTTGTTCAGTTCAATAGTCAACACACGTTTTCGAAGAAACAACAGCGACGACCGTTTGTTTTCACCTCGCTCCACTTTGTTTTCTTAAATAAAATTCATTCACATTCCTCAAATAAAGTGACAATGATAACATGGAAGATGATCAAAACATCTCCACTTGGCCGGGTTGAAACTTTTCCTGCCTGTATTTCGACGTGGATTCTTCGTGTTTGCTTTATGACCGAAAAAAAACTTTGTTGTTTGCACAACAATTTGTGTCGAATGATAACAGGGCTGGTGATATGACACATTGTGACAGTGGAATTTCCTGACCGTGTGATCAACTCGACTGATTGCACAATGATAAGCGCGTGAAAGTGAAATCACTGCACCTAGGAGCTCCACTGTAACGACGAATGTCCGCTTTGATAACGACACGACTTACAGAAAAAAGGTTAAATTCGTTCACGCTGTGGTTTCATATGGAAAAAGCAAATATTTGCATTATGATTAAAAGCGAGAAATATTACTTTTTTTATTACAATAAAAATTCTCGTGAACGTTGAAAGTGCCACGATGAGTTTCGAGGCGAGTTGCGACACTGATAACGAAAGGTGAATTCTAGTTTGTTTTACTTCTGATGAAACAAAAATATAATTTTACGTTTAGGTTTTGGGCTTCGTTATCGTTTATCAGGCTTTCACCTTGTTCCAATCACTTTTGGACACGAAATTTAACTTGGGAAACAAGACTCCGAATCTAACCCAAGTTTTGTAAATTTGAAAAAAAGTGATTTTGGCTGGTTGACGACCGAAAAACCAACTGTTCTGTAACCATTTGATAACCGTTGCGGCTTTCTCCGCCTTCCAATCACTTAACTTTCCCAGCTTCGGGCGAAAACTTGACTGGTCATTGATAAACATTGTCACATTCTTCATCCGATTGTGCGAATAAATCAACCCCAATAATTCTTGAACATGTCAAGCTTCGATTTGTCCACAACAAAACAATTCAATTTATTCGATAACTGACAGAAACGAGAACGAACGCTTGCAGCAACAAATAAATAAAAAAGAACATTTTCCGGGTTGCTGGAACAAGGCAGCGACATAAAAAATTATTCACTGACGTCCACAGGATGAATAAATAAACAGTATCATTTACACATTCATCCTAATCAAATTTATTTGTGGTCATGAATTTGATACACTCGGTCCCTTCTGTAACTAAACATGCAGAACGGAAAAATTGGTGAAATTCACTCGGAAAAGTTTTTTCAATTCCGATCCGATAAATCGAATCAGAATTCAATGACTTATTATGATTTGAAGATGTGTTTGCCATCCCCACGACTCTGTATCAATCCGCAAAATTTCCGTTAACCGCTTTCGGGGGAAATAGTTTCCAAGGGGGCGACTCAATTTCGATTGATTGCCAACGTTCGGTTAATTTATGCAAATTGTCGGTGATTAAGTAGAATGACAAACATCACAAATATTTTCGGAGAATGCAATTTGCTTCCGCTTTCCCGCAACGGCAAAAGGCAAGAACATTGCTGGCAAGTTAACTGTGCGAGATATCGGCGAACATAATTTTCCAATTACAACATAAACTGTCGAATATAAATTGAAATTGCCGCAAATGGAAAAATATTAACGACAAATACAAATTTCTCGCACTTCAAATTGGTTTTTCTTTTGTTTGTGGGGGCGTGCGGGTGTTGAGTCACCTTGGAAATTGAGGTTATGGATTTGGAACAACGCTGTTTTGTAAAAATTGAGGTTATGTCAGCGTAACTAAAGGTCAAAGCATTACATTTGAAGGTTATAAAATAAATTTAAGAAATTTTAGTCCAAGTGACGCCCTCTAGAGCATTTCAAGTGACTTAACATATGCACAACTCCCATGAAAGGAAGAAAAACATTTTCCCGTTAATTTCTCTTTTCACTGCGAGGTCGTCGTAAAAACCAAACCGTTTTCTTGCTGAAATTGATGCTTTTTGGCTGATTACCATCAATTTCAGTGGCTCCATTACGCGACTGATTTGATGTTTATCTCTCGTCGCATCTCTTGGCGTGGAACAAACCGAGAGAAGAAGCAAAATGTCATTACGCTGGGTAATTGTGTTCGATACTTTGGTAATATGGTTCCGTCGTAAACAGATTGAGAATTGCTTTCGGTTCGGAGTTCGCGACATTCTCACAACATTCTGAACATTACTGCATCCATCAATCGGGTGGATTTAATGGAAACATTTTCAAGCCTCATTCAATTTATGTGCAAATCGCGCGCACGAATTCCAACCAAAACAAAATCATAAAAATCGGGCTCTTCCGATGGCTTGCATGCGAAGCGTCGCCGAATCTCGATTGGCGAAATCGTAAAATTTGTAACAAATTAATATGTTAAGTGCTACTTCGAGATCAGAATGTGGCGTCGAAAGTCGTCACACATGTAGCCAAACGGAGAAAAAAACGAAGAAAAAATCGATACAAGTGGAGGTAGTCGTTAGTTATCACCGAGTTGCTTTCATTTTTCCTTCCTTTCGTCCTGTCCTGTTGGATGCGGAATGGAAAACGCCCTTTTTCCACACACGGACGAATGTCCTGGATGTGAAGAACACATCGGCGCATGTGTTGACCATTGGTCAACAAGTTTTTTCTCATTTCTGTTCAACCCTTCGATGGGTGGAGAGTGCCTGCTGACCACTCGTCGCCCGGCTGTTCATCCCTTCGTTCCAGTTCATTCGCCAATCTCGGAGAGAAACTAATTTGATGCAGTTTGTCACTTCGTTCTCAACGGATTTTAAACTCGAACGGAACCGCAGAGAACAATTTATCATTGTCGGTGCAGAAAGTTCAGCTAGCAGTGAAAATGGTTGATGATAGTTGAACCAGATGTTAATTTTCCAACGATTTTATTTCCAATTCAGCAAATAATGAAGGCCCGACAGATGCCCGAAAATTCGGCACCAAATCATGGACCATTCGAATGGCCGACTCGTAAAGGCCATTTCAACCCTTATTGACAGCACCTCAAATGTTCAAATGTCCTTAAAGAACTGCTCTCGTTCGCTCATAAATCTTTTGTGTTTCGACATCTGAAATATGTTCCAGTTCATCCCCGAACACACAAAATGATTTTCGGTTTTAATCTTTCGTCCTCGATCTCCGTTAATAAATTCGACAACACAAAACGATTCTGTGCTGCTGTCCGCCTTCTCCTTCGAAGGATAAAGCTAACAGTGGCAATTAGATTGTCATAAATTTCAGCATTCTTACAAGCGCTTACCAGCAATAAATAACACGGAATCGATTTCATAGAGTTGTTGCTTTGCGAAATTAATTTTTGCAGTGGATTTGGTTGGGACTGAAATCGTCTAATGCAAGTTGCGATGCTTTTGAAGGCTAATAAAATGCTTACAAGAAAAATCAGACTATTTACTTGACACTTTTAAATTGAAATACAAAATTAAACATATTTTAAATGTTTTTGAAAGTCAAACTTGTACTAGAAGGTTCTTACATAATCTCACCGACTAGAATAGCCTAGCAGCGATTTCAGTTCCTAAAACTTCTCAAGTTAAAAGTCGAAAGGAAAATAACGTGAACAATAAAATGCAAAACAACTGAATCAAAGCCCATAACGTTAATAACTTTACAAATGACTCTGCGGATCAACCACAAAAGGCCGAAAAACACAGCGAGCGCGATGAAACTTCGCCACGGCACGAAACAGCTGTTGAACATGAAATTTTAATATTTCTTCTTCACTGCAGAAATTCGAACAAAAGCTGCTGAACATTCCATCGTCGAATATCCCACGAAATAGTAAAAATAAAAATTAATCTGCGCAATTCAAATTTTTTCAATTACTTTGATTCTCAAGTGCTTTGACATTTTTACTCGCTGCCACTTCAAACTGCAGTTTAGGGTGAAGTTTCGCTTTGGAATTCAATTTCGCTTTGACGCACCGCGCGAATTTCTAGCGTGCTTTGCCAGTCCCTTGCGCTGAAATTGCAGTTGACATTCTCTTTGACCGAAAAACGGTCAAAACACGACGGTTTTGGTGCCGCTTGATTTCAATAAAAATCTAAATTAAAAACGGTCGTCATGAGAAACGAAGGGCGACAGCGGCGAGAAGGGAAATTATGCAATTCATTAATCCTTTTCCCAATTGCCATCGAGCATTTGGTCACTGATGGTGAAGACGGCGACTTAGCTGTAGCTTAAGGGATTACTTATCGACGGTTCTCCTTTCCCACTCAATTTCTGAAACTAATTTATTAATTCAATAATGCTTGACGCAATATTCCACCGACCAATAATCCCTTTGAAACAAAAAAGGAAGTCGCCCGGCTGTATCTGGGGTGGAAAGGACAACAAGCAAACAAAAGCAGCACACATTTTTTTCCTTTTTGCGGTTCAACGATTGATCCGCAGTCCCCGAGACAACAGATATGATTGTCGATGTCACGGAGTGTGAGTGAACACGAAAAAAAAACTAGGAAAACTAATAGCGTCGATAAACATCAACAGCAGCGCCCAGGAGATGTTTTTTCTCGATGCCGATGATGTTTGGCGTGTTTTTCGTGGAGAAAAGCACGAACAATGGATATTCCCAGTAGTAGTTCATTTATCAAATTACCGCCCGATAGTTTCACTCGGTGATAAGACTGAGAAGATGTTTTTGGTCCGATTTGATTATGTCATACATGTCGGGGACAAGAAAAATTATCAGAAAGACAAACAAAGAAGACGGGATGAAGTTGGGACGACCATAAGTGATGTAATTGCTTGTTGATCGCAGTCTCTAACTTTAAAAAGTCAGGCAACTGTCACGCGACTTTCAAAATCATCTAAAGTTTCAAATATCAAACCACCTTACTTTAAAAATCGCCCCAAAAATCTCCAAATCAGTCTTCACTGTCCCATCTCCACACAACAAGATGTTCCTTCCAGGCATTGACGTGGAACGAGTGACATAATTCTTGATTACATGGTGATTCCCTTATTTTTTGTTCCACTTCCCCATCCTGCCAGTTCTCAAAGACCATCGAATCCGAATTCATCAATGTCCCGGAAGGCTGAAGAAGAGAGAAAGACTGATCGGAAAATCAAATTAACCGTGTTTATTATGTGATTGTGTTTCCATCCGAGGACGTTTATTCAAAAGGTCACGTTCGAGAGAAAGTTTTTTCTTCCTTTTCTCTTCTCCGTCCCTTCTCGCCCGTTTTGGGATGAAGGAACCGTTCAAAGATTATCTCATTGATTTTCTGCGCGCCCATAATTCTGAGGGTAATTTACATAAATCTGTAATAACTTCCAATGGCGTTCCGAAGTGAAGCCGTCAATTAACTTCAAACAGATTTTCTAATAAACTGCGTTCGATTCCTTCGGCTATAAATATGCATGAATCAATTCAAGGAGAGAATGGAAATGGCTTTTATTGCCCACGCCAGGGAGTGCTTTGTTGGTAGACACGTATGAATTGTGCTTAGACTAGTTGGAATGGTCAAAATTTCGTCTGAAGCCATATAAACCAATAAAAAGTGTGTTAAATCGTAAAACGGTCCATCCCCAACTACCAAGTCCACCCTTTAACATCTTCCCTGTTCAATGTCTATTGTCTTACTCGAGTAGCAACGAATTGTAATTTTATTATCCACTCGAATTACAACCAGAAACGAAGCGCAGAAGACAGAACAGAATTATGGACTTAATCTGCTGCAGATTCCAATAACGAAGAGTTGCACGAGTATTTTAATGGTCAATTGCGAGACATTTCGTATAATTAAAAGCAATTTGTTCTCTCTCGCCTGCCGTGGATGGGATTTGAACTCGAACGCGCACTCGGAACCGTTCTCGTTTTTGTCGAACGTTATGGAGATGAAATGGCCAATAAAAGTGTCACAATGACTCGATGAAATGATTCCGTGTAGCAACGCCGGGACGAATTTGTCGCGCCTTTCCAAGTGAATTAGTTTCGTTAAATCGGTCAAGATTCTTCTGCCTAGACAAATGTATTCAACCGTCACTAATAAATTCTTTCTTTTTCTTAATTACAGCAGATTCCGATACGGGAGATGCCGAAACGACAGCACACGACATCCTTACCTGCGGTACATGCCAAAAGACATTCGCACTCGCCGAAATTGTCAAATTCATTCAACACAAAGTGTTACAATGCAATAAAGAAAACTACGGACAGTGTTTCACGCAAGGTAATTTAAAGCAGATGATTCTGTCGCTGATCGAGGCATATAACGGTGACCATCTTTCAGGCACATCGGGTGATAGAGATTCGGATGATGGTCGTCCATTAAGTTTAGCCAATTCACGTAGACCGTCAATTTCCGCGCCGATTTCGCGTAAATCGAGCCTTTCGCGTGTTCATTCGCCACCGTTGGCAAGCCCCGGCAGCCACCTTCTACTCGAAGATGGCTCGACCAGCACACCAAAAAGACTTTCCGAAGGTTTGTACCGCCTTAAGCCTGTGCCTTTGACATCGACAGCTAATCTCTTGCTTTCAACAGACAATGATAAGCGACCTGACAGCGTAACACTATCCCTAGACCGTAAGGAAAACGAATTAGACAATAAGCACCGCGACAGCGTCGAGATCAAACAAGAGCGTCTCAACGATGCCAGCTTGTGTCCGGATGATGACTTACACTCATTATCCAGCACTCAACCGCCACTTAAAAAGCTACGTGCTGATGTCGCTGATGCAGAATCAAACACAACAAATAGTGGTAAGTCGAGATCAACTCTTTTTTGTTGCTACATTCTTTGATGCTGCATTGGGGTGGCAAAACGGTATAAGAGAAGCGCAAAAATCGATAAATAGCAGGAATAATTGAACAAGTCCAGCTGAAGAGACGATGCGGTGTAAATAATTCAGCTGATTTTCCTTTTTTAATTGCGCCACTTTGTTTGCAAGGGTTAAATGTCCAGAACGAGAGAAGGCATCATGACCATGTCCTTTCGTTCTCATTATCTCGTCTTTTGTGTGATGACTGAGTTGAAATTTTCCAGTGAATGGACATCCAGCGTCGTCATGTATCAGTTTCAGTTATCATTAAAAATTCATTTCAGAAAAGTTGAGATAAATGTTTGGAGAGGGTTTGTGAGTGATGTCAACTTGAGTATGTGACTATATATAGCGGATTTGTCATTTTATATTTAAAGATTGAAAACATGAAAGCTTAAAGTGGGCTTAAAGGGTGGTAAAAGTAGCGAAATGGTTAGAAAATCGTTCGAGTTCGAGTTAAGTGAATCATCATGGTTAGAATCCTATCAAATTGGTATTCGCGAATTTTTCTTTTTTATAATTCTCAAGTTCAAGTCCCACGACACTCCACAACAACTTTCCAATCCACCCCACTACCACCCCATTACCGTACCACCCCCAACTCTGAAAACTCTGCTCGAAGCTGATTTGAATTGTGAATGAGAAGAAGTGGAAGTGAATGACCAAGCTTGTGCCCCATTTCTTCCAAGATGCAAACATGCTGTTGTCAAGTCATGTGTGTGTGTGAGTGCGCCAGAGGAAATTTCCATATCAGTTCAGTAGCTTCTTCTCGAGAAGGGAATAAAACGGAATGATAACGGGAGTCGTGGCTGGCTGGAGCTGAAGCGAGCATGTACACAGACTCATGTAAATGTGTATAATACAATAAAATGCAAATATGAAAATTTATAAATATGGAGCCGCCATCTGCTACCGTTCATTTTTTCCATTTAGGAATTTTTCCATCTCTTGTCGAAGGTTCTTTTCGACGCTTTTTCGTATTCATTTGTATTCCGAAACGTTCATCATCGACGGAGAAGACACATGAATGTAGTTGTCCTGCCATCCCTGGCACGGCATCCATGCTAGACCATGTGCAGATTATGAGGCTATCAGTGTGTACCATTTATTGTCCTCTGAAGACGAGATTTTTCTCGTTGCGGGTGAAACTTTTTGCGGAAATCCATTTGCATCCCGCAGAACGGCGAAAAAATTCATCATCTGGCAACAGCATTTGTGAAATATTGTCAATATCTTGCCGAACATGCATCATTCTCTTTATTGCACCCAAGATACGACTTTCTATCTTCTTCCTTCGCCACAACACATTTGCGCAATTTTTCTTCTTTGCATCCATGTTTTAAATTTTACACAAGCTTGTTCGCCTGCCTGCCGTTCTTCCGTGACCGTAATTGGCTTTGAGGCCTGTGCGCGGGGGTGCTAATAGCTTGACAATATGTGAACATGTCGATTTAAAATCATTAAACCGCATCAAAAATCGGTCACATTTTGAGAGAATTACAACAGCAATTTGCGGATTTACTTCAATTGACAATTTTCCCCGGTCACCGACTCGCCCTTTACGCCCCTTTCGCTTTCAATTATTGGCACTTTTGATATTTTTTAATAATAACAATAAACTTTTGAAATCTCGTCCTGGGATGGAAAAAATCTCGCTGTACAACCCTCAAAAACCGTTTTAATTGCAATTAAATTTGCCACAAGCGCTACCATCATAAAATTACGGTCCGAAAAAAGATTTCCCGGTGAATCTATCCGGCGAAATTGTAAATTAAACCGCATACAGAGCTTTTCCTGCTTCCCATCCTTTCTACATTGTGTTAACTTTCAACTCAACCGGGGAGAAATTTTGAAATAATTTACTTCATTTATCACGCATGACCGGATGCAGTCGAAGTAAAAAATGTTCCGTTCTAAAGGTTCTCGCGCGCGTCGAACGACAAAAAATCCGTTCAATGCCGAAGTGCACATGGGATGGGAGAAGCGGGACGAACAAAAAACAATTGAAGATTGTGATGGTTTAAAAAATGTTTAAAGCAGCAGCCCTCATAACTCTCAAAAGAGATTTTTCCATCGCTGTCTCGTTTCCTTATGCATTGCGGTCCGTTATCTGATTAAAAGCGGAGTTTGGCCATCAAATTCGAGTGCAACACAAAAAAACTTCCATGGAAAGGGTCAAAAGGATTTCCATTATCTCGTAGCTCGTGTTTATCGTACTTATGGTAATTAGATGCATCGCGACCCTTCCCTTTCATCCATTCAACAACAGCCCATCAACGAGACACTGAAAAGATTTGTTTAATTGAAAGACGGCATAAATTACCTTCTTGATGTTCCTTCGTTCATTTTCGACCTCTCTGCTTGTTCCCTGTTTTTTTCTTAGAACCAGACTTAAAAGTGCCAAGACGTGTGGATGTTTGAGAATTACCGGATGGGACTTTTGATACCGAAGACAAAGGGGTTGGAGTCAAAGGAAGCGTGCTTTTATGTTCCAATGACTGTCACGCGTTGCGCATAATGAAGCGAATCAAGTAGTGATCAGCTTATGTCCATCAGCTGGGTAGCTGGGCTGACTAAGGCAATGAAGGTGTGGAAGGAAATCGATGTGTAGGGTGACAAGAAAGAGTTTAAACTTTGACCAGGGGTGCTTGTTACTTCAAAAAATTATTCAGACACAAGGCATCGATTTTTTGACTGGATTCGAACCTTTAACTTTCGTCAACGAATGAATCGATTTGCACTGCACCAACTAGCGATCACTTTATTTACGAATCAATGCAACTAATTTCATATTAAAATAAATTAATCAACATCCTAGCCACCCTTTTGCAAGATCATCTTGCCAATTACCTCACAAATCCACCCCCCATTTCTTGAGTACCTTCGAAAGGGTTGCGGTTTACGGCCAGTCTTTACACTGTCCCTTTCACTTCATCCTTTTATTGTTATTAACTCTTTATGACTTCAACTTGCCCACAAATAATCGAAACCTTTTTTTGGTAGAAGAAAGTTTTGTATGAGAAAAAAGGATAATAAAAAAGTTATTGTATCCGATGCTAAGTGTCCATAAAAATATGAATAGAAATCGACCCTTTCCGGGATAAACAGAAGCTCTTGTTCTTTTTATTTCTTCTTCTATCGCCTGCTTCTTGTTTTCTGGGGTTAGAACGGAAGGAAGAAGAAATCGTCGACCTCTTTCACACAGCATTAAATAGCACTCAAACGTTGTTTGCACCCACATAAAGTCTGTATCGGGCACTCGAGGCTAGTTCCAAAGCCGTAGAAAAGAATTTCCTTTTCCATTTGACGGGACAAACATAAAAACATCATCAACATTGTTGAATGGCATCGAAGCAAATCTGCATGTAAATAAAACATGAAAACAACAATGCCCCGAATGAGACTGGAGTGGAACGGAAAAATCCTTTATCTGGACAGATTTTTATGATGTTTATGAACAGCAAAAGGGGGCAAAGGACGTCAAAGCGCAATAATCACATCATGCATGTGACTTTGCGAAGGCAAATCACCCTTGCACTCGCCCTACAGGAGTCGTTGTGAATATTTTTTATGGCATAATCATCAGAGATTAATTCCGTGATCCGAGAAAATATCAAAAGCAACGAGAAACAGGAGCCAAAATGTATTTTTCTGATTAAAGATTTTTTATCGACGAAAAAAAATCATAAAATCATGTAAATTGTGCGGTCAATGTTAATGCATTTAGCGAGAAATGAAAGAAATTTGTGACATTAAGATCATTATCAGTGAAGCAACGACATGCAAAAGACGAAAATCAGAGTGGCAAATCATAAAATTCAATGTTGGACTCCGTTTTCATTCTCGGGGCTGTAAAAAGCCATCAAGATTCTGTCCTGCTGTGGTGCTTCATCCTACGCATGATGTACAGTGTCGTCATTAAAGGAAATTTATGTCTGAAAATGTCTTTGGAAAATTATGTCGAAAAAACATATTTAAAGTTTATAAAATTAGTCAAAAAAGTTACCGCGAATCTCCACTGCAACCTCCCTAACGACACTACAGCTTCCTTCTTTCTTCTGTAAAGCACATATAACTCATGAAAATATGTTCCAATTGTTGACGGCAGCAAACTGAGAACCAGAAAGGCAAAAAGTAGAGAAAGAAAAGTATTAAATTTCACGAGTCCATTTTTCTGACAGGTTCTCTAGTCTCGAAATCAACATAAAGTTGTAGCGTTTCTGTCAGAGAAATGATATCACGTTATCAAACAGGAGCGATACATTTTTCTCTGGCAGCGGAAGAGCGCGTGGAGGGGTGGAGAGTCCATTGCCAAGTCACTATTTGCGTAACAAAAACGACTGCGGAGTGAACAACTGCTTGCGAAAGGATTGATTCGACAATTGAAGTTGCAGAAATAGCTTAAAGGACGAGTGCAAGTGACACATAAACGTCGATCATATTAAAATTGGATTACGGTACGAAAGGCTTAAGCAGCACAACAGTTGGGCCGGGTTTCCGTGGCTTGGCGGTGTCTCATAAATCTGGAAATTTGTTTGCTGTGAAAAGCGATTTTTACGATGGGAAATTCGGAACGGAAGCCAACAGCAACTTTAACGACCGCAGAAGAAATTTATCTCGTTTTTATGCGCCAACAATGGTGTTTCGTCGGCAAAGGATCGGAGACGGCACATAAAACGGGAATTGCCGGGGTAGAAATATCACTTCATGCACAGCAATTGTGAAACTGTTTGAAAAACTTTTCATTCTCTTGCTTGTCTCGGTCGAGACGGGAAATGGAAAATCACTTCCTTAACATCTTTTTGTCACTCGTCGGTCTTAGAGTTTAAAGCGACAGCAACGAAACAGTTAATTGCTTTAATTCGTTCATCAGCAGCACAATTTTCCGGCAAATTTGACGGAAGGGATCACCGGTTCGACGAACGACAAACCGTAATTGCTTGTAAATTTCCAATCAATTACGGCGAAGCCTAGCTAGACGAAGTTCTGCGAATGCACACGATGGAGAGTAAATTATGATGGTCAATTAGCAATTATTGGGTGAACTGGTGGGGAAGTCGTGAAGGTAACTGTTTGGTAATCACTTGAGATTTAGTTTACCGGGTGAAGTTTGCATTCGAAACCTTTAAAAATTGAATATCAAAAAATAATTAAAAAAATCGTGCAAAAACATTTTTAACGGTTTTTAAATCCTAAACATGTGAAGCATAAAAAATTAGCTTTCCATAAATATCTGAATCCTTAGACTGTAAATCACCATCTC
>JPYR01000482.1:44038-56839 GCA_000775305.1 Belgica antarctica | reverse complement strand
GATCAGGCATGAACACGAATTGAACGTTACTCGTGTAAGTTTGAACTTTGAAATCTTTTAATCTCAACTTGTAGAATCTTTTGCGGAGAATTTGCTTGAAGTTTTTCATTACTGAATTTGCTTTTTAAATTTTTTCTTGTCTTTGAAGCTTAACAAATCCATGTTTTTCAGTTTCCAGAAATGTTTTGATGAATTCTTGAAAACTTAACTTTGAACTAAGTCATAAATTAAATCCCTTGAAATCAACTTTCAACACTTTCCATCAAGCACTTTCCATAAAATCTGTAAGAAACGCATTGCAATCACCCCAAAACTCAATCTGTTAAGGTTTTTTGTGATAAAACTACAAATCTTTAATTAAATATCCATACTGTAAACGCTTCCTTTGAACATCATAACTTATCAATAAAAACATGCTAAATGAAATAGAACCTTCATCACTTAAAAACAAGTACAGACAGATAGAAGATTTTCTTTTGATCTGAAAACCATTCTTTATCAATAAATAAAATAAATTTTCTTTCTTCTTTAGGCTTCTGCTTATCATGCTTAAAAGTTGTTCTTCGTTCAGTTTAAAGTTCAGTGTGTTGCAAGGACGAAAATTGATTACAAATATAATTTTTCTTCTCTTATAAACTGCTAACGATTAACTCTCTTGTGTCGATGTCGACGCTTACTCCCTAAAATAGATAATTTTTCATTTTTCGTAACATCGTTACTGCCCTTCCTTGCGATTTGCATTTCATAGACGGGGTGATCTAAGTTTAAATAATGTTTTTCGTGGTCCGCCCACACTTTGATTTAATTTTTTTGAAAATATTTCTAGATTTATTTTTGATTCCGTAAAAATTCTAAAATTCAAAGGTTGGTAGAAGCGAGAAATTCCCCGAAGCTAGACGCACCCTTGTGCACCGATTTTTATAATTCAAACTACAAAGCCAGTCTTGGACGGTTTCTCTGACATTTCTTGGGTGGCAAATGTCTAGCAGCGGAGAATTTCTAGGAAAAATCTTTTCAAAATGCAGTTTATGCATTTATCGGTGCAGTGTTGCCGTTCGTATTAAGGATCATCATGTTCTTGATGGTGTGGATTTCCGACTCGAGCCGTGCGAGATGTGACTTCAAGTGAACGTCACCGCGTTCGGCGCTCACACGTGGATCACTAACAAGCAGCCCCGTCAAGTTTGTGTTGAACTGTTCGAAGTTTTCGAGTGGATTGGTCGATGCCGCAGTAGCACTGACGATGATCTTTCGCTGAATATTTGACCAGTCGGTACCATTGACGTTGCTGTGTCCTATGCTGATTCCTGAGTCGCGCTCGTCCGACGAATTCTCGCCATCCCAAACGGGTGAGTGTAAAATACCGCTCGGTTCTTGTTTGATGTTGTGGAGTGCAAGCAGTGCAGTGGCTGCCGATTCCTTGTCTCCAATGAAGTGCGTTTTGTGCCTCAGCTTCAGCGGCAAGCTGTTATTGTGATCCATCGAGACGTTGCTGCCAGCGCTGCCGTTTGATGTGTGTTCCAATTCGTGGTCGTCATCGACCGTGCTACTTCTATCACTTTGATTCCCGTTACTTCCACCGCCGTGGTTGGCGTAATCATTATAATACTCATTTGTACCGAAATGCTCGACCTCGTGATCGTTGCCGATGTCGCTGCCACTTCCACTGCTGCACGTCCGCCGAGATAGGTTGAGCACGCTGCTCGTTTCCAGCTCGTGATGATGGTGTGGATGGTGGCTAAACGAGTGGTGCTGGATGTACGGCGCCTTGCCAGTCAAGAACTTGGTCAACTGGATGTGGTGCGGATAGACGGTCTCGCGCGGCTTGTTGATCATCGCCGGTTCATCGTCGGTCACCATTTTTTCGACGCTAATCACAGCAGCAGGCCCGTTTGTTGACTTAACGCCCTTATCTTTGTCGGCATTAAGTGATTCGCCGTTTTTGTTCATCAAGATAAACTTGTGTAAATCATGAGGTTGATGGTGTTGTTGAGGTGATGGCTGTCGCTGATGTGATTGTACGGGCGATGGGTGCAATGGCTTAAACAATGAAGTAGTTACTGGGGTTGTAGGAACTTGTTGGTGAGTTTGATGATGGTGATGGGGGGAGTGAGGTGACACACGAATGATTGGTGCGTTCACTAAAGGCGCGTAGATCTGGTTGCGGTCTTCGGGGTGGCCCTCGAAGGGGCTGACCTGACTCTGTCTGTAAATCATGTGCGGTGGCTGGATCTGCTGATGGCTTTGTGCGGTGTTGTCGACTGGGTGAAATTGTTCGCGAGGTGTTGTGGCGTAGTTTGCTGGTGTCAGGGCAGGCTTTGGTGGACTACTTCCAGCCAAGCTTGGTGTGTCGTATCGGATGTTTCCGTTATTGCCGCCTCCGCCGTGCGGTGGACTCGTCTTCAATCGCTTCGTTAGACTCAGCACTTGTTCGCTGGTGGGAAGAGTGGCCATGATTTGGTCAACGCTGACTAAGTTCTCGCCAGTGATGTTGTATTTGTCTTTGATGGCATCGAGTTGTGCTTTGAGGACGTGGTTTTCTTTCGTTAGTTCAATTACGCGCTGTTCCAAGACCATGTCGTTGAAGCGCCGTTTTTCGCGTGACCGTTTGGCGGCCTCGTTGTTGCGTCGTCGCCGGTCCCAGTAGCTGTCGTCTTTCTTTGCGTCTGGGATGAATTCGCGCTGCTTGCGCTGTGAAAAGATGTCTTTTCGCTTCAGCGACCCATCGTATGGGCACGGCGAGTTTGGATTGGAGTCCTTTGAGTAGTTATCGTCGCCCATCTCACTCATCATGGTAGGACTCATTGAGTCGGAGCGAAGCATCAGAACTGATTGTGGGTCTGCAAGAGTGAATCAAACGTTAGCAACGTGTTAAACATCGGGGAGGAAAATACTTACCGTTTGAGTAGTGACACGAATTGATTGAAGTTGAGTCGGTATTTCTCTGAATGGTTCCACCATTGGCCGGTGATCCACTTTCTTGATGGTGAAGCTCAGTCACCATTACCATAACAGAATAGTTGAGTGTTTGAATTTATTTGTTTCTTCCCTGAGTTATCACATTCGGTGCGAAATCGATGAGTCTCCAAAATGTGAGCCGCAGAACATTCTAAAATTAAAAGAGAAGAAGAAATTGTGTTAATTGAGTCATGTTACGATAAGTTACAGTCTCAAAGTTTGTGTTTCGTTTTTTTATTAACGTTAATCACGAAGTGGCACGTTTTCTGGGATCGGAACCGAAGCGCTGTCGATTGACGTTGATCGAGTCCTAGATAGCAGACGAAGCTTTGGTTCAAATCCTACAAAATTCCTTTTTGAGGCGTACAAATTACCACAACAACCCTGTCGCAATCATACACGGCAAGGCTTCGATTTATGTCTATACTCGTCCAATCTACTTGAACACTCAAACTTCTCATGCAAATAAACGCGCTCGATGTTGATTAAAAATTCATGAATCTTCCTGATCGAAGCAGCGCTTGACTTTGACAATGAGAAATCGAGAAATTGTAGTTCCGACTGACTCATTCCGTATGCACAGGCAGTTACGATGTAACTAGACGCTTCGACAGCGATTGTATAACAATGTGAATTATTAAAACTTCATTGGCATACGTTTGAGTCGCAGCTAACAAATCGTTTTCACGTTCTTCACGTTTTCAGGAATGCGTTAAGAAACCGATCCACGCACGTCACTCCACGACCATGTGACTGTAAGGTGGTGGTTGCATAAATGTGGCCGTTACGTGGAATTCAAACACAAGAACACTAGCAACGCTATTAGAACGCTAGCTCGGAATAAGCGAAGCCTGTGCTGATTACGATGAAAACTACGCGATTGAAATTGTTTTTCCGCGTTTGTCAGACAACATATGACGACGAGAGGCTCGCTCTTCTAAGGTCATTTGGCCGTGTGTGTGTGCACATTAGACGTAATCACGTTATCAGTTTTGAACAGTTTTCGAGCGAAAACAAACTTAAATTCCTACAACGTACGATCTACTTATCGGTCAAAAAGTGCTTGTACTTCGCGCCTCGTGAACAAAACCTCAACCGCGTCGTCGTGTTTACGAGGCAAACGAAATTTCTGCTGTTACGAACAAAACAAGAGCAGCTTCTATCGTTGGATAGGAAACACGTGCACATTATTTTCTTTTCAAGTACCGCCCTAAGAAAACAACAACAAGATTGTAATTTTCCCTAGGCCGATTGAGCGGCTCTCTCTGACGACACGATTACGAAAATATTCTACTGAGTCACATGCGGAGAAACTTGATTGCGGTTGAACTAGAGAAATGGCTTTGGAAGCAGGTACAAGTGAAAATTCCACCGCGGAACTTCTAGTGCTTCGAATGCCCTGCGCCGACACGTGATTAGCTGTTCAATGAATTAACTATTGATAATACAAGCGTAGAATACACAAACTGTTACCTAATTAAGAAGAATAATTATTCAATGACGTTACAAAGTCGCACTTGGCGTTCATGTTTTATACTCAGACTGCGGTGTTTTTAAAATTTAATTGTCCTGAAACCGCTTTTGGTGTTCTATTTGTCTGGTAAATTGTTTTGTCCAAGTTCAGTGATAGATGGTGATGTTTACAGACAATTAAGATGATAAGTGGATTGGAATAAGCAGAAAAACTGAGCTTAGGGAGTGGTAAAGGGGTACAAGGTGCGAAAATCGATGTTTTGCCCGCTTTCGAGGTGATTGAACCCGCAAAAAGATAAAACTCGAACTTTATTTAGATCTTCAAACACTTGATTATCACTTCAAATGCTTTCCAAGCTCCAAAAGTCTTCTTTCCAACCTTCTGAATAATCAAACACAATTCCAATCTAGACAACGTGTTTCTTTATTAAAAGCTTGCCAGACCTGAAAGTGAGCGTTCTAAAGGAAAAAAAATTGTAATATCATGAAATTCAAGGTAAAAAGCTGAGTTTGTTTGATCGCATTACGACACGACACGCGATTATTGTTCAGTTTATCTTATCAGGTCTGATGACTGTTTGTTGCTTCTCTTTGTGAAGGTGACAAAGAGTCAAATCTCATCATCGGTGATTATATTACGCGTAACTGTCGATACCGAATTGTGTAAACAAAAAGAACTTCGAGAATTTCTTGAAAACATTTACGATTTTTGCATAAGTTGCGTGTTAGAAGTGGAAACATGTGATTTCTAGGGCCGCCCACGTCTTCAGCAAAAATCTCGATAATAAATTTTCAGCGATAGTAAGATCAACAAAACGCGCTGTTGACCCAAATTTTTCACGGCACTTTATTTTTTTTCATCTCTGTTTTAACTTTCACATTGAAAAGTTTTCCGCGTCGTAGAGAGATCGTCGTTTCTGAGAAAATAGTGACGCTTGATTAGTCGCAGCTGGCTGGAGAAGCATTGTGAAGGTTTGGAATTTGCTTTCCGGGATCTTTCTTATCAGACACACGCAACTACTTTTTGTTTCGCTTAAAATTACGTCGTTTCGGGTGTTATCAAATGGCACAACGTAATTTATTTTCTTCTTTTCGGGGCAATCAGATTTGAATGTACGACTGCGAGTTTCTTCTCTTCATGGGGAATTTCACTTCATCATGAAAACAAATGATTAAAAATAAATCTAAGAGTCAATAACACTTGCGGGCGCGCGATTGAGGAGAGAGTTCACGATTTTACAGAGTTTAACTCACAAACACACACGGCGTGGTCTGGATAAGGCGAGAAAAGCGTCATGTATGGCTTTGAGTTCTTGATACAGAGATGGTTTTTTATTCGCGAAGGGGACATTATCAGTCATGTGGCCTTAAAAAAATTAATTAAACCTAGAGGCCACTTACGCCACTTTACACTCACATTTTTATTTTTAGCTCACGAACGAAACGCGTTCGTTGTTCTGGAAGATGACGCCGAAGTGTGTCAATACTAAATTCAAATGTGTTAAGTAATGTTTGAAATAGTTTTAATCACATGGCAAATATTTGAAGACTAAAGATAGTGTGAATGTCTGGGAGGTCGAATTTTGGGGAAGGCTAAGTTATTTGTAATTAAGAAAAATTATTCTGAAAAGAATTTAAAAAACAAAACCTCAATAAAGACTTTCTGATGGCAGTGATACCTACTGTTTTGGATTTCCAGATCAACAAACAGTATTTCAATTCAAAAACCATTTAAAATTACTTTAGAACAAAGATTCGACCACATAACCTCAAAAAGAACAATTTTGAGCAGTGCCTTCTACCGGCACGTCACTCCCAACTGCCCAACCCCTGAACCACCCCATTTATTTTTATTCAGATACACTTAATTTCTCTCTCTCTCTCTACTCGAAAACATGTGACGATGTTGATAAATGGATGAGATAACATTCTACGCAGCAAATAAACTTCCGAGCATTACTCAATCCAGTAACTCTGTTAAGTTTCTTTTCCGTTTCTGTTCCGTTTCTTCTCGCCCCCATTGAAAGGTGAGTCATTCATTATTATCAACCTAGAAAGCTTCTCAACTGTTTCGCCATTCCAGCACTTCTTTCTCTAACGTTGGCGGTTTGATCCAGTTTTTCTCGCCGTTCAATCGATACTTTCTCTATCGTGAGCCGTAAATGTTGCTGTTTTGCTTCTTCTCGTGCCATGTTTGGATCGAATTAGGTAAAAATGTCGAAGAAGAAGTCACGACTATGGGATTGAATTAAACTGCAACAAAGCGAACGAAGGCAGAAGAAGGAAAATCGAAGAAAAAACATCAACAGATAATCATAGACGAAAGACGAGAGCTTTAATAGGAAAGTTTGGTGCTGTGTGTTAGTGAAAACTTCATTCATGAAACAAGGTCAAAGAAATTTTTTCTTTCTCTTTTATGCCGTCTTTCATCGGGCCGGTTTTTTTTTCATTTTAACTCGATTCAACAGTTTTTTTTATGATTGGAAGTTTTCTGTGTTTCTAGGTCTCTTTATGCTTTCTTTTCTCGAACATCCACACGCTTTTCATTTGCCTCGACTCGGCAGCACAATATTTATTGTGACCTTATTATTATTTACCTTCTTTCGTCGCTTGATTTCTAAACGTAAGTCGGGAGAGACATTGGAGGGAAATATTTACAGCCGTATTTTGTCATTCCTTTGAGACGAAAAACGAAATATCATAAGAAATGTCAGTGATTTTGTGTGCGGTCAGCGCGCGAGCTTTGCTTATAATTGAGTTTTCTTTTAACGACCTGCTCGTGGAGGGAAAACTGTTTATTAATATTATTTGAATTGCGCAATAGAAACGTGGAAGCAACAATTTGAAGCAACAACTAAATGCAAAATTTAGTCAATAAATCAATAAATAGATGCAAAATGGATTTGATAAAAAAGTCGTGATGAAAATCAATTTTTTGTAGGATTTGATCTGGAGATTTGAATTAAAATGTGCTTTTTTTTAATTAACTATAAGATATCAATGGCAAGAGTTGTAAAGTTAAATCAAAATGCAGTATTTCAAGATTGCAAGAAATTATTGCAAAAAAAAGGAATTGATGTGACAGAAATGATAAGAAAGTAATTTTATAATTTTATACAAAATATGCTTAAACTCACAGTAAATGATTGTATGCATTTAATTGTAGAAACACTTAGCATTGTGATTTAAGCATTGATTAACAGTTTACAGTATGTGAACACAATCGATAGAATTAGAATCCACTAGGAAACTGATAAAATGAAGTAGCGTCATGAGGTTACAATGAAAATAGACTGACCTTGATAACTGTTAGGACGGAGTTTGAATTTAACACAATTCCTTTGCAATATAAAGACCAGCAGAATTCAAACTTCCAACGGTATTTTACAAAAATTCAAATTCCTTTAATCATTAATTACACCAAATTTGGCGATGATTGAATCGCTATTGTGTTGTGTCATCATCTTGTCAACCTCAAACCGTCCACTTCAAATAACAAATCAATTTCCCATACAAAGTTCTTACCAATTTATAATCATGACTAATCGTATTTGATCGCAATTGAAGCAGACATGACATAATCGTGCTTTCACAACTCAAGATAATTAGAATTAACGCTTTATCGTTTCGGGTTGACATGGAATGAATAAATATTCGCCGTTGCATGGTCAAAGTAAAACGCAAAAGTCTACGACCAAAAAGAATTGTTGACCTACATCGCGGGCGCGTCGTTCTGATGTAAATTTTTCATCTTCAACTCGCGATAATCTGTGTGTGCGCCAAATAACTACCCATCAGCTCGCTCCATGTGTTATGCCGACTCGATCTTTCTTCTTCGCTGCGTTCTCGAATCAGCAGTGATAGAACCGACGAAGAAAGAGCTCAGTGTAAATATATCTTTGCATGTATGAATGGAAGGAAAATACAAGAAAAAAAGTCTCGACGATACAAGAGAATGAAGAGAGCCGATGAACGAATTCAAGGACTTGGTGCCATTCATGTGTATTTTATACACAATTTTGCCTTCGCCATTTTTATTGCTCATTTTTTGGATTCGGATCGCTTGTTTGAGTCGTCGGCAGCTGAACCCAAACAGAGAGTCAAAGGACTCATCCATGGACGCGCTTTTGTGTGCTTGCCTGTCGCTGCCACACCGGGTTCAAAGTTTTCATTTTTATTCGCGCATACCTCAGATAACGAAGAAAGAAATTCTTTGCTAGCGAAAACATTCGTGTTTCCATTCGATTCGTAGGAAATTGAGTAATCAATGCGCACTTGAAACAAGGAAGCTTTTAGGAAAACAAATCGATGCGTCATCAGATGAAACGGTTTTTATTATTATTTTATAGAACTTTTTCTGTTTCATTGAACGAAATTGAATTATTGCAGTTTCGAGGAAGTCACGGTATATTTTTATATAATCGAGAGAGCACAACGCGCATTTTCGTCGTAACATAGGAAATAGAAATGTGCATTGCGAAATGTTTAATTTTTTAGAGGTCTCTGTCGCGCTGAAACTGAGCTGAATTTTTTCTCGCGCGCGCCTTCGAAAAGTTTTTTTTTGTTTGTTTGAAATTATTCTAGTTAAGTGCAACGATGTGGGGAAAATAAACATAAACAGTTAATGAAATGCGCTTTTTTAAAATAACGACACACTTTCGAGGCCGCGTGAACTTTTCTCTCACTTGCCGTGAACTTTTTCCGGCGCAGCCGTTGCCGACCGCCACAGCGTCAGCTGAGAAACAATTTCTTCGGAGGGTTAACGAGCTTTCAAGTGTGACCTTGTCTAACGCTATTTATCGATTTATTATGACGGTTCTCACTACTTACAATGTGATAATATGTTCGGAAGCTTCTTTTTGCGAGTTAATCCGGAATTTGCGCCTTAGCTTGATGCGATTAATTTCGGGGAAGTTTTTTTTTCGGCGAATTTTCTTTTATTTATCAATTTATTTTCACTTCGCCGTGATTATTCAGCGAGAGATTTCTCAGAAAAGTCTTTTCACTTAATTTCGGTTCGATTAGTCACTTGCGGTTCCAAGGAATTTAACGAGTTATTCACGAAAATCACGTCACTGGATTTTATTTCCGTTTTCCTTTTTCAAATTTTATTGTTTTTTCAAAGTTTTCCTGAACTCAAAATTGTTCTTCACTTTCACGACTATTTTCTAACAGTTTTTTTTTCGTCAAAACAGAGCGGAGAAGTACAAAATAACGTGTTGTCGTTTCGGCATGCAAAATAACAATGTGGTTTTATTTTTCTTCGATCGCACAAGTCAGTCGAAATGTGGAAGAAAAACGCTACACTCGCGTCTCTCTCACTCTCTGTTCGGCTGTGTGTTCGAGTCTCGCTCTGTGATTGTGTTCGCCTTAGAACGCGGCGAAGGAAAATATTACGTTGTACAATCATATTATGTGTGAGTGATCCGAAAAGAGCTTTCGGCAAGCGCAAAAACAACAAAACACGAGCACATGAATGGAAGTGATTGTAATAAGAAGACCCAGACACTGCTACACAAACTAGCGAAGGAAAATAAGTAAAATTAAACATCAAAATCAGGTTCATGGAAAGAAATCGTCGCTAATATGCGGCTTAGAGAACATTATGTGTATCATCATCGCGATCACGGCGATGACTCTTACGGGCGGCTGATGATCTTGACAGATGCAAATTTCGCAATACTTGTCAAGATTTCACTAGAACATAACAGGCGAACAATGCCCCGATTCTGCTTATGAACCATTGTTTTCGCTTCGACCGCTTGTTTTCTAACTACACTCGAATGTAGGATTACGAATGTCTTTTCCACGTGAACTTTTCCATTTTGTCATAAATGTTGTCGTGTTCTTGTGCTGACGTTTTGTTTTCAAGAAATCACTTGTTCATCCAAACACCAGGACGGTGATTGCGTAAAGAGAGATTCTTGAATAATCTGAAGATTGATTGAAAAGCGCCTCGTGACTGGTGAACGTCTATGCAAGATTCAGTGTAGCTTTTCTCCGACATCGACGTCAAGAAGTCTCCAATCACGTTTTCAGATATTTCAGGAACATTCTTATGATAAGAAGTTGTCATTGATGGGAAATCTTAGATGATGCACCCACTTTTGTGGATTTAAAGCGACACGAAGAACTTCAAAGTTTGTGAATTGTCTACGTTTAAAACTGGTTGTTAGAGCTTCATTAGAAATACATTCGTGCAATTTTAATTTCAAAATTTCAATTCTGAGTCAAAGTTTAACTTGAATCCAAAAGTTAAACTTTGAATTGAAAACTGTTTCTTAAAACTTGAAAAATCTCAAACTTCAATTAAAAAATGTTCTGCTATGATTAAAATTAACCTGAAACACAATTCAAATGTCATCAATTTCTATTTCTAGTACAAGTTCATCTACAAAGTATTCACTGTTCGACAGATTGTTGTGAACAATTCTTCCACTATGTTTCGTCATCATCTCACGCTCCGTTATTGATAACAAATTGTTCGATTCTTTTGTCAACCGCATTTTGAGTTCAATCGAACGGGAAATTTTAAAATTAGATTGCTTCGGGTCTAGGTTTGACTTCCACGTTTTCATGGTCAAGTATCAGCCGAAAAACCACATTTGTTCCTATTTATCTTGATCAATGAACGCCCGTGTGATTAATCTGAAGTGTTTCGGGCGTTCGTTGGAAGCAGTTAGAGCGAAGATGACGAAACTGTTCACAGACGACGATACTCTTTCTTTCTTCGTTCTCAAATTTGCATGAGATCATTTTCTTTCCGCTGACCGTTAGATTTGTGTATATTGTATAATTCAACAATGTGCGAACCCAAAACAAAATTTATTTCATTCGCTGACTCACGTTGAACTTCTGAGTAAACAAATTTTACGAGACATTATAAGCTCAAAAACGAAAACACCGACAATTAACTTAATTGAGTGTGGTTATCAACTTGACATCATTTCGACGCTTCAGCTTTTGTGATTGCATTTCTGTTGTCTAAAGAAAGTTTCGTTCGAGAAAATCTTTTTTCCAGCCAGCCCGGTTTCGATATCAAGGGCGCACAAATAATATTAGAGATATCTTAATTGATGCGGCGGAGCAAAAACTTCTTTTACTGCTTCTCTTCTTCTTTGGCTCTGTTTTGTAGTTGCCTACTTTCACTATAAAATTTCCAATAGCACAAATTTGAGTAATATTGGAGACTCGTGCGAGAAATTTCTCCAGCCAGAAACTGGAAGGTTCGAGTGGATGTTTATGTTGAGAAACATCGAGAAAAGGGATTTCCGTCTGGGCATGTCTCGGTTTGTTTTCAAGTTTAGTGTTATAAACCTTCTGACACAAGTTCTGCCTAAACTTTATAATGCATGTCTACAATGTGGATGGAAGAACTCAGTTGGTTGGAATAAAAGGCAAGTCTACGCTTATTTAGGCACAAGATTACCAAATTCTACACCTTTATTGAATGCAATTCTAGACTTAAATAAGGCTAAATATGGATGAAATAGAAGACCACACTATCTTAAGTGTAAGTCTACAATGCAGACGATGCAAGTCTGCACTTGACTTGATTCCAATCCACAAATAACATAAAAAGACAACAGATTCCACATACTTGAACTGTATTCAGTTATTAAGTTTAGCTTCAGTTGTTTAGCCTTCGCGGCTTAACCCAGAAGGCATCTGACAGTGAAAAGTGGAACGTTATGAAATGTTGGGAGTTTTTTAGTAGACATCATTCTCTTGGGCGTTTAAGAAAAGCGTTTCACACAAATCTCTTTGGTTGATAACTTTCCAATTACGTTGGCTTTGTTGCAGCAAGTCTTTCACCAGTTTTTGTGTCAATTATTCAATTCACGCTGTCTTGAATGTAATGTGTTGCATCTTGTGTGCTTATGACTTTCATGATTTGCTATTTATAATTGGACGCAGACGGCATCGCTGATGGATGGAATGCAAGAACCTTTTCGTTCTTTTCATCTCTCAAAAATGTGTATTTTTAAAATTCGTCTTAATTATGTGTGCATGCTGAAAACGCGACCAAGAGAGAGCGAAAAGAATAATGACGAGGACTTATTTTCATTTGCTTTGTCCCTTTTTGATAAATTGCCCAAGCTGCAAGCATTAGACGGTCACTTCCCTTGTAGAAACAAATTGCCAAACAATCAAATGAACTCCGCGCAAAAAAAAATCGAGCGAAAATCGTAAAAAAAAAGTTTATTGAACTTTTTGTTTGATTGAAATCTTTCATGGCAATTAAAAGTGTCTCCGTTGGCTGGGGAAATTACGAACAACATTGACCTCGAAAAATGGACAGTGAACAGCACTCCAGTGAAATAAAAAAACTTTTTTCGTTTACAAAAACCAACAGTTTTTGAGGGCTTT
>JPYR01000482.1:0-36748 GCA_000775305.1 Belgica antarctica | reverse complement strand
AATTTGAACGGTTTTGTATGGTTTACCAGTCTTTAGCAGTCTGGTTGTCGTGTTGTTAACTCTCATGTTGTTCGCCCCATCGTATATATATAAACTCAATCTGAAATATAGTCGATCAAAAAACCGAACTTTCTCGCATTTCAGTGAACTAATTTGTCAGTCAATCAATTGACACAAGTTCTGACAATTGAAGTCTTGTTTTTCTTGTGTATGACGTTGGAGATCAGTTGGGTCGTCATGCGTCAGCAAAAAACCACAAATCTAAGAGAGAACGATTAACCTTCAGCAAAAAAAGAAGCCGTTTCTGAGAAACTCGAGTGGAGAACAGAACGATGGTAAATCATCGATCGTAAACGATACGTTTTGGCGGCTGATCGTGTTGATCTAATTAGAGGTTACAAGAGGTCGTTAAACTTAAACGGCCTGCGCAACGCACATCTCCGGCGAATCAGTTTTGTTTGTTATGTTTTTTTAATGCGAAAGTTGCGACGACAGCCACTTCCAAAACCTCGAGACGACCCCGTTCGCAAAAATCATTAAAGCGATAATCGTCGAACAAATTCTAGAACTTCGTTTTTGTGCTTAAACTTACTCGTTTTAGAGATATTCAGACTTTTTGTCGATCACTTTCAGCAATTAGCGAACTTTTTCTTGTCCCAATGTGCAGCAATTTGTTGATTCTAATTCTACAGCCTTAAACAGACGACTTCGAAGCAAGCCCGACTAATGATTAATTGATTAAAAACCATAAATTTACTTAAGACGCGAATCTCTCGTGTGCTTCACCGAACAAAACTCGACCAATAACAATGTTCGCGTGAATCACCGCTTGCGCTCTGTTAGCTGAAACGAAATGAATATACAATCCG
This sequence comes from Belgica antarctica, assembly GCA_000775305.1. NCBI lineage: Eukaryota > Metazoa > Arthropoda > Insecta > Diptera > Chironomidae > Belgica > Belgica antarctica. Next base: position 35,879 of record JPYR01000482.1, on the reverse strand, counting down.
AGAATCACAGCAGCGATTCCACCGCGTTTCAGTATATAAGTCAACGATTTTAGACTTTTAACATCAGTTCGTTTCTACACTTTGTCTTGTGAACGTGAGTCGTAAGGTAAAGCAGCACTGAAAACAGTTTAATCATCTCCCTTCCCCCCTTCATTGATTCTCAATAAGGAAAACCCGTCGCTGTGCGTGTATAAGTTTTGCAAAAGTTAAACGAAAAGAAACGCCGAAGAAATTTTACATAACGGCGTGTTAGATAACATCGCTGATAAAGAGTGACAGTGAAAAGAAAGAGATTCAAAAACCTGACCTGTGCGCGCATTAAAGTTTCCCCAATCGAGAGTGTTACTTAATGGAAAACGTGTTTCTGGAAATTCACTTTTGTCGGAATCCAAAATTCTCGTGAAATAAATTTATTCAAAAATCTTTAGACCTGGCCGCACGCATGAGAACTTTAGGCAAACAATGTTCTTAGATTACTTGCTAATTAGAAAACTTGCTTATTATTCCAGAAACTAAATATGAAACTCTTGATCGTCGCTGTTTGCGTCATCTTGGCAGTCGCTGTCGATGCTCAAAGCTCATACACCACCAAGTATGACGGTGTCAACTTGGACGAGATCTTGAAGTCTGAACGCTTGCTGAGCAACTACTTCAAGTGCTTGATGGACACTGGTAAATGCACTCCAGACGGCCACGAATTGAAACGCACATTGCCTGATGCCCTCAAGACCGAATGCTCGAAATGTAAGAATCATTATTAAGTTATTCGTGTTTCACCAAGACACAAAGATGTTCTTGGCTGAACGAGAACTTCTTTAATTATCATCAACTATAATCAAACTTAACCCTTTAGGCAGTGAAAAACAAAAGGCCGGAACTGAACGCGTCATCCGTTACTTGATCGAAAAGAAGCCCGACCAGTGGAAGACCCTCCAGAAGAAATACGACCCAGAAAACCTTTACTACACAAAGTTCAAGGCTGAAGCTGAGGCCCGCGGAATCAGGGTTTAGAAACTTCTGATGCAGCATTCGAGATGCCAAGCGCCACTTCCTTGCGCCGACGGCTTATCTATTGTGATTTTAAATTATAAAACTCAACATTTGTTTTGGCATTAACTTGAATTGGCTTAGAGACATGACAATAAAAAAACATGTTGAAAGATTTTATTTGACTTGTTTAACTGTCTTAAAGTTGGAGTGCGGCAGAAAGTAGTTTGGAAAGTGGTTTGAATGAGGTGTGATGCAAGAATTGACCGGTTCAACCCGAAACGGCTAGCTGACGTTGTTTTCCTAGAATTCGCAGACGAATAAACTGAAACGTCAACACTTCACGGCTGCTTAAAGGCATTCGACTGCGCGAGATCAATGATATCGAGTTGAGACTGCGACGAAGTGTGACACAGTTAAATAAATAATTCACACCTAAAATTGTGCAAATCTGCATATCTTAATATGCAAGCCCGCATTTCATCACCATCGTCTTTCTCAGCTTCAATGTTTGTAAACAAAAAAAAATCTTTTACCGGCCAGCGAGTCGATGTTGCAACACTTCAACTCGCGACGACAGATAAACTTGCGAGTCCATTGGTTGCGTAAATCCGCCTAAAAGTTGAAAGAAAGTTAAAGCTACGCTGGAAATCGTTCTCAGAAAACTGTCGATTTTATCAGTTAAGTTGAAACGAAGGCGATCTATAATTCCCTGAGCGTGAACTAGGAACTTGAACTAGAAACTTGAACTAGGAAATAACATCGCTTAAATTGCTGTTAAGCGTGAATTAAATTTTTATTTATCTCACGTTCACTATGTTGGCACAGTTAGGGTGTTGATAAGCTATGTCACAAGTTACATCCAAGTATAAACAACGTATATGGCCAATGTTTAGGTGTCGCCACAAGCTAAGCAACCTTAACGGGCTGTTAAGTCTACAGACTGCGAGGCTGTCTTTTCTAAATAGTACATCAGGTGGCGCCACTTACCAATGCATTTTAAATTTACATTTTACATTTAGCTGGTACTGTAACTTCCTAAGCTGTTGCTATCAGGTGACGCTAGTAGTTCAAATTACTTTTGCACCATAATCAATATCTAAAGCCTTACCATCATCTTCAACGTCATAAACTACCGTATAAATTGACGGTGCCAACAACGATGATGCACCGTGCTTGGTTGAAAATTGATACAATCTTGAACCCCAATTACTCGGCTTGTTGACAAATTGCAGTAATGACTTGACCACACTGCTAAACAATAAATAATTACAACTGAAGGCCGTGTCGGAGCGGTGCAAAGTATAGCTGCGATATTCCACGCGATATTGTGTTAAAATTGATCTTCAACGTCATGTTTTGTATAAATTCGAGAAAAGAATTCTTGTGTTGAACTTTAACAAGCACAAAAATGAATATTTATGATGACTTTAAAGCCTTCAATGGCAGTCGTCGCCTGATGGCGTTACATTTCTCCGAAGTTCTGAACAAACAGGCTAGCCACTCTGACGTTCATTAAAATTCAATGGAAGCAATCAACTAATCCAGCGAAGAAGCGAAAAGACGAAGAAAAGATGCTAAGCCGGCACATTATTTATATTCGTATTCACCTTCAGCCGTTTAACATAATATTGGAGTTACTGTCGTTGAATCACGATCGTGATGAATGTAAATCACTTCATTAGATGACTGAAAAAACAACACAACGTCGTCAGTTGGCTTCACATCTTTGTACCGAGAAGACGTTCACGATGATTCCACAAATGTTCATGTTGTCGATGCTGCTTTGCAGTGCATTCGCCGAGTTGGATTGCGACGCTGCCAAATGCCCGTCGATTCCAAAGCATTACGAAGAGATGGGCTGCGAAGCGATAACAGACGAAGACGGCTGCTGCGTAACCAGGTAAGTTTTCACATCAACAATGAGTTAATCATGAAAATTAAAGCAAATGATTCGTAAAATGATAATTGAAGCCTCGATAAAACGTGAAACTTCGCAATTTGACCATCACACGAATTCCATGACCGTGAAATTTGGTTTCTCAAGCAATTTACTGTTTTTTCCAACAGTTTCGAGTGCCCCGAACTGAAAAGTGAAGACACAACGAAGTGTTTCTACCGCGACGAAGTGCTGAACCAAGGTGAACGCACGAACTCGACGCCCAGCTGTAGCGCTAAATGCATTTGTAAACGTGGAAAAATACAATGCGCGCACATTGACTGCCCCAGCGCCTTTGCAAGCTACCACAAGAAAAACCAGAATTGTGTGAAACAATACGACACAAATCAGTGCTGTGCGACCAAGACGGTCTGCGGTGAGTTAAATACTTCTAATTAGATTCAGAAAAACCCAAATTGCGGCGAAGTTTTCAATTCCGATCTGCTAATTATTCAATTGATTCTGTTGTTTTGAATTCCAAATTTGTTTTGTTTCCTTCAGGCGACGAGGTTGATAAGCTGGAAACATGTACGTTTGAAGGTGAAACATACCGCGAAGGTCAGCAGATGTACCCAAGCAACGACTGCTACAAATGTGTCTGCACGAAGAACTTTGACAATGCAACTAAGTTCGACGAGAACGAAAACTGCAAGAAGATTGACTGCGGCATTTCTTTGAGAAATATCCAGAGAATACGCGACGGTTGCATTCCAGTGTATTATCAGAGAGATAATTGCTGTCCCATCGGGTGGAGATGCCCTGGCGACAAGCACCTCATTGAAGCCGATAGCCCGAGACTTAAAGACGACGGGTTGAAATGCAAATTTGGAAACTGGGAACTCAACATTGGACAATCGCTGGAAGGCGAAGAAGACTGTCAAAAGTGCACATGCACAGTACCACCAATGGTCCATTGCATTTCAACTTGTTAAGATTAAGAATCGACTTGTAACGCGTCAACTTGTCTGGCAAAATTGGTTTTTTGAGCACAAAAGAGTGAAAGAGAAAAGGTTGAAGAATTTTTAGGTAAAAAAGCCATGAGAAAGCTGAAGGATTCTTTCACACAAGATTGCAACAAAGATTGGACCCAATTTATTGCGCAGGAATGAACCTTACACGCCTTCACCCTGAAGAGATTCCATTATCTCTGATTTGTCTCGACTTTCCATTGAAAAATATTAATTTTTTTATAAGTTTTACTTTTCTCGCAATAAAAAGATCTTTTTGAATGAAATCTTTTCATTCTGATGCCTCAAACGCTGCAACAATGAGTTACAAGCCAATAAATTATGAGAAACTCCTTTGATATCAAATCTTACATGGTGACCCTCTGTCTAATCGATCACGTGAAATAAAAGACGAAGAGAATTGTGTTCCTGATAAAAACTAGAGAAAGTAAAAAAATTGCAACCTCCAAAGAAGATGTTTCAATTTTGGCTATTAAATGACAGTTTTGCAATGAAGCTGGGGGTTTGTGTGGAAGTTAAATCACAAAAATTTTGATGTTCTAAAAGAAAATTCACAACACATCAATTTTAGTTGGACTTTTAAAATGTAAACTTTTGTAGTAATTCTGTTTGTACACAATATCTAGTTAGTCACGTCAGTGAAATTGTTTACTTAACTTTATCTTCCTGCGTCAGTCAACGTTCACTTGCACGTCAGTCACTTTTGAGTTCGCAAAACTCTACTTTGCTATCGTCACTGCCAAAAACCCCCGAAACACTGAAAAATTCCCCAAGATTATGACTCTATCTTCTGAAATATTAAATACGCTTTCAATTACAAAAGAAATCTTCTCTAATAGCTTGCGCAAACAATAAATTATTTACACATCTTTTCAGTAATAATTCTGGAAACAGCAGAGACCGAGAATGTCAACAAGAAGCATTACAGATTTTTGGCAAGGAAAGTCATGAATGAAACGACGAGATAAAAATCTTTTGGGTAAACAAAGCAAAGTTGCTTCAATCTCCGGGAGATATTTAGGATGTTTTCGTGTCTCCAGTGTTGTGCTGTGGTCAGGTTTTACTGTAAATATTTAAACACTCTTTTTCAACACTTTGTTTCCATGGGAAATTTTTGAACTAGGTTAACAGCACCGCCGGGGGTATTTGCATGCGAAGTGTGAAATTTATCCTAAACGAGACAAAATAGAAACCACCGCCCGTCGAGATGTGCAATTTAACTTTAATTGCATAATTATCTCTCTATATCTTTGCTTTACATACTGATTTTCGTTGAAACTGTTTGCAGACCATTTCATCAGCAGAGAAGGGAGAATTTCAGGCAATTACCGGCAATGCAATTTGTAGTTTGAAGTTTACCCTCAGTCAACGCGTTTGATTAAACATTCTGTAATTAATCAAGGACTTGAAACTTGTCTTGATCGCTTTTGGCAAATATTTGAGTTGATTTTACTTCCGTTATAGACTTTTGGCTTGAATGGATCTTTCAATTATCGATTTTTACAATCAAAAGCTTGCAAAACATTGCAATTTTGCAAATGTGCAAGCGGAAGAACGCCCACGATGCATGAATTGATTCAATTTGTTTAATTTCAATTACTATTTCAATTGCTTATTATGTGCAATTGATTTATCCTTGTTGGCCTTTCCATGTCTTACAATTTTACAATCTTTTTGTGTGCCCAAAGCAAACTGAAATCGAGCTAGCACTTCCGTTTACCTTTTTTCTTCCTTTTTTATCCAATTGTTTAGTCTTGAAGGATGTTTTGACGTGAAAAGTGAATCCTTGTGTTGAGATTTATTCGAGAACTGATCTATCAATTAAACACTTCCTTCGACGACAAATATTTTTGGGATCGATCGCAACAATTGCAACAATTACAAATTTTGAGATTGTTTGCCGTGCTTTTGAAAAGATATCCGAGGGAATTCAAGGATCAGACCTCACAGTCAATAAAGAAATGTTTTGATTCTGGGCTAGAATAGAATGATTAATCGAGATTTGATTGATTTCCGCGTGATTGTTGAGAGATGAAGTCTAATTCAAATTAATGAATGAAGTTTAGAAAGGAAAAGTTAGTGAGAGTTGACAAGAAGTTTTTGGTGATCGTGGATCTGAAAAAATAAAATTGTTTTTGACGAAAAAACTTGAGAAAATTCATGGATTTTTGTTTTAGACTGTCGATGGCTTCCCAAAATTTGAGTTTTACTCTGAAACTTCAAATTGAAACAATTTCTTTCTTAACTTATAATAAACAAGCCTGATTTCAGAATCTTCTAGGAAATCTTTTTCTCTGGCCAACTCACTTTCCCCACTAGCAGAAGTCCCTGCCGCACGTTTTCCCTTCAGCCATTCACCATTTTGTTGACAAAAGAACATCGCAGCAGCAGCAAAAAAATAATTCAATAAAGCCACGAATTGATGTTGAGGTTTGAATATCACTTCGATGCAAGCAACTGCACAGCTTCAAACACAACAAAAGAGTCGAAAAAATCGCTTTCAAGTGGGAAAATCTTTCCTTCGAATAAAAATTATTACATTCGGAGGGTTGCAAGGATTTTTATTTTTATTGTTATTGATGGTTGTTCATGCCGCACAGCATTTCATTAAAGAAAGAAAAAACTTACACAATGTGTAAAATAAGAGGGAAAGTTAGTGAAAACAAATGGCAGCTTCATGGAAAACGGAAGAAAAACCATTACCGTTTAACAGTGATAGGGAACTTGCATTTTATTGAATCAAATGCGCCCCTTTTGTGTCGAGATATCAATCGGTGCTGCCAGAGATGCTTTAAACAGTGAGAGGAGTTGCAAATGAGCGTGGTGCTGGCAATGTCGGTTGGCTTTGAATATAAAACAGCCAAAAGGGCAAAAATCGGGGCGGCTATCTGACTTGCGTTTGGTTTTGGGAAACATTCAAAGATACTGAGATCTACATAAATCAGTTAATAAACTTTTAAGTTTGATCATTTTCAGATGAAAGCTTAAAAATCCTAACCTTATGAATTCAAACTATAAACAATGTCATGAAAAATAGTTTCTGTAGATTCTAATCCTAAAATCATTGTTTCATTCTAAAATCTTGGCACTCAAATTCCAATCTTAAAATAAATTTTCTTTTTCAGCTCCTAGTCAACCTAACCTCAAAACTACAAATCTTCCTTCACCAAGCAAAAATCAAACATTTGCGCGTCGAAACAAGCCGCAAAGCCGGGCTCAATTCATAACCATATTAAGGGGTCGAGCGGAGACAACAACAGTCGTATGAATTATTGAATTATTGCCGTTCCAGAGGCCACGAACAAAGCGCCCTCCGAATGTGTGCTCATTTTTTCTGGTTTCCCAAAAAGACACGACACGGAAAAAATCAGTTCTCGATGCGTTGAAAAGGAAAGAAAAGTTCTGGGGACGGTTGAGTGTGCGGCATTTAAATTGTGTGTTTGCGAACCCTCATCGAAAGAGGGAAAATATTCATCAGCAATTGCATGGCAATGTGAAAAAGGCCTGCGAAAAGGCAGTTAGAGGGTTTTCCATTGCCTGCATAGCACATACAAATATTAACAGTGGAAATAATTATGCGAAAACGTCTCGGAGGGGAAACTCTGTTCGATTTTATTGACTTTTCCTGCAATTAATTTTGATTGGGATGGTCGGAGATGGAACGATTTAATTTGCGAATCGAAAGCAGATACAATCTCAAAAGTTGAAACTAAGTTGCGTCTTGAAAATTGGGTCAAAAATAACCTTAAAGTTGTAGTAATTAAGCTACCTACCGTGTTTAAAGTGTTTTCTTGCACAGTTTTCTATGCAAATTTATTGAATTTTGTTCAAGTTTAGCTTAAACATTTAATTTCAAGCTAAAGACAATTGGAATATATGAAGTTGGCACAATGTTGACTACTTGAAAACTGATCTAAATTAGCTTAAAATTGAACTCTTCCAAGCACCAACCGCTGTAAAATTGCATTATAAACCAATTTTCAAGGAAATTTTCTAAAAATCTTTGCTAAAATCACCTCATCTACCTTCCCAACTCTCAGCATCATCAAAAGTCATCGAAATAACTCAAAACGATCATCATTTCTTGGTGAACAAGGACAATTTCGAGAGCGAGGGTTGGCCTTTCGATTCCATTCTTTCATTTTTGTATTGTGTGAGGCTGGTTCGAGGGTTTCAAGAATAAAAATAAATATATTTCGCTCCATACACACAGCAACAATGACATTGTAGAGAAAGGCAGGGAAAGAAGGAAGAAAACCTTCAAATAAGGGATGCAAGGGCACAACATCATTCAGTTTGCAGTTTGAAGGCAAAGTGTTCAGAAGTTTCTCGCCCAAAAATATTTTTATAAGAAGTTTACGAAAGCAGTGCTGAGAAATGGCAGCCAAAGTGTCTTCACCTCCACAAACCTACTCGAGAACGATTTTCCGCCCGTGGGACGCCAAAAAGGATAAAATGGATACCGATAACGATGTGAAACCAAATGTGCCAATGTTTAGTGATCTGAATTTACAATCAATGATGCTCAGCAACTCAGCTTTTCTGAACGGATCGCTGGGAATGATGGACTACATGTACATGCCACCGACTCCACCAGCTGAGTTCATGCCAATCGGACCTTTCGACGCCTATTCGATGTCGCTGATGGAACAGGAATACGCGCGAGTTATGGCTGAAGAAGCCCGTGCCAAGATGATGAGTTCAAAAAAGCAGCGACCAAAGAAGTTCAAGTGCCCGCACTGCGATGTCGCGAAATTCTCCAACAACGGCCAGTTGAAGTCACATATTCGAACTCACACTGGAGAAAGACCTTTCAAATGCGACACTTGCGACAAAACATTCACACGAAACGAAGAACTGACCCGCCACAAGCGAATCCATACCGGAATCCGGCCGTATTCGTGCAATTCCTGCGGCAAGAAATTCGGTCGACGCGATCACCTAAAAAAACACACGAAAACTCACATGGCACAAGATCGCTACAGCGCAGTTCTGCTGCCAGTTTATCCGCCGTATCTCTACGGCTACTGATTAAAAGAAAGTTCAAGCAATAATGTTAAGATGCAGTCTAGTTAGTTCAATAAATTGAGATGAAAATATATTTTTGGATACAAATTGAAATATTTTCGTGTTTGTTTTCACTGGATTTTACAAATTTACAGAAGTTTTGAAAGTTTTTCAGCAAGGCTTTACTCTCGAACTTTGAATTTAACTCAAGTTCATGCAAGAAAACAAAGCGAGATCAATGTTCTTGATTTTCACAAACTTTTTGGTGTGCTTATTAGCATTTGGAAATAATAAAATAAATTTCCACATGATACGATCAGCAAACTGCGTGTAGTGGGCAAACTGATTGAACTTATCAAATCGTGTTTTTCTCCAAAATATCTGCAAAATTTCCATTATCAATCGATTCGCAGCGCAGAAATCCTTCTGCAAGATCATTTTGAATCCGAAAAGAGTTGAGAAAGGCGTGGCTTGTGGTGGAATCAAGCCGAAGAGGGTTCTTTTTCGAACGACTGCACTTCTGCTGCCATTGTTTCGCCCTGCATAAATTTTGTGTGTTATGCGGTTGATGCTGCCATTGATTTTTATTTTGCCATTGGAAATTGTTTTTATGAATGCTAGAATTTATTTTTTAAGCGCTGAATCTGGTTATGGAGCTATGAAAAATCAAATATGAGCTTCACTGTTTACCTGAAGTGTTCCACCTTCTTTAAATCTCTATTCAAAGTCAACCGCAAGCTAACACACGAGTCGCGCGTGAATTTTCACCACAAAACAGCTGAAAAACATCTGCTGGCTGACATTCTTGGAAATCATTACATTAACTCCCATTGTGCGGCTTGAGGTCTCCAAAAGCAATTCCTTTGGACCACATTTGCCATTAAAGAAACGTTTCATAAGACGTTTCAAACAAAAGAACCTTCTTCAGTGGCACAAAAGGCGAGAAATCAATAAATTTCTTAAATTTTGATCGAGTGGCAGGCACCTAAAGCCCGGCGTGCATTCAATATCAATCAAATCATGGTCGTGCTACACACAATTGCCTTTTAATTGAATTTCACGTATTCAAAACAATTGCGCAAAAATCACTAAAGTGCCAAAAAGTTTTCGGTACAAGATTGATCGTTTTTAATGCCACAAAGAGAAATTTTTTGTGTAACTTTTTTTACCCAGAAAAAGATCGGTCGCGTTGCGGAGACAAAACCACTTTTGTCGATTGTTCGAGTGTGGATTTTGTGTGGAATTGGAAATTTATCACAAAGGGATGAACTCGCATCAAACGCATCCCTTTGTGTTTGAATTCCTTTCCACAAAAAACCCACAAAATTTTTCACCCAGAAACTTTTATTTCGCCTGAAAATTAATAATAAATCAAACGATTTCATGACGATGACGCTCGCGTTGCGTCCTTTCATGCTTTTAATGTTCTTCTAAAAGAGACTCCAGGGCGTCGTTTAAGGTTGAATGAAAAGAAGCGCGTGAAACCGAAGAAAGAAACCATCTTGATCGATTTTAGGATGCAACCGCGCGTCGTACCTTCCAATTTGTCATCAAATTTCTTTAATGAAAAGGTGCTTCGATCGCTTTTTACGGCGTTTGGCTGATGCCGATGCGTATGATTGATTCTCGTTCAACTTTTCCATTAGCTTAACAATTGAACTTGCACATCTTTTGTGCCAGATTTTCTGCCGATTTCTCGTGCAAAGGTTTGTTAAAAATATTATTCTAATTCTGAATAACTTTAACAAGACCGAAAAATCTGCACAAAATCTTTCAATGGAAAAAGTTGCTGCACGATAATCGCTTGTCATCGAAGTGCTAAGTGTTAACTTATATTTATCGACACAGAAAAAATATGCCCTATTATCCTATTATCTCTCACTGCACAATTCCATTCAAATTTCAATGAGCCGAAAGGAATCCTAGAGGCTCTATTGACGATACTATGAAGACCGAAACCGAAGAGAAATGCGTTACAAGAAGAAAATAACAAACAAAAACTCCTTTTGTTGTGCGAAAATCTAGTTTTTGGAGAAAGAAAAGTTTGAAGCAAAAGTTAAGAGTCTAATGAAGTGTTCAGGATTGGGACTTTATGAAAGTTTTGGGACATCAAGAAACTATGTTTGCGGAATAAATTAAAGTTTTGTTTTAAGGTGCGTTTGAATTTTTGAAAGCCTTGAAATTTTTAAGTAAGTTCAATGACAAAAACAAATTTAAATTGCATTGTGTTCGTGACGTTCTTAACGTACAAGCTCTATAAACACCAAAATGTAGTTTTTCTCAGGGTATGTCCTTAGTGAATAATTCCCGTAAACCAGAAGCTGCCCTGAAAAATCACCTTGGGTTCATCTACCACCTTCAAAAAACTCCCACTCAACCATTCAAACCAACATTTTGCACTCAAAACAATTTCACTTTTGCAAAACTTTGTGCACAGTAGCCCAGGCATTGAAACATTCCTTCGGCCGGCTGTGTTTGTGTGTGCCTAAAAATTGTTTTCCTTTGAAGTGTGTAAACTATTAACCGTAAATTCTAAACATGCTAATAAGCATTCAAAACATAACACACAACACATGCTACAGTTAAGAGGATTAGAAGTTGTAATCCTATTGATGGTACTTAAGTCGAGATTCTGCTGCAGCCATTCATGAAGACGAGTGAAAGGTGAAAACGCTTTTCGTCTAATCGGATCTGGGAGAATCGAATGCAACCTCGTCCGTTCCACTTAACTTCGGACTCTCGAAACTTGAGTTTTGAGAATGAATTTTGAATGAATGAAAGGAATTCGATTAACAATAATCTCAGAGCTTCATTCAGCTTCATTAGTTCTGCAGAATACGAAAGTTCAAATCCCTTTGAGATGACATTTTCATTGCCCAACATTTGATGGAGCAGAAAATCGTGATTATCAACACCGAAAAGACCTTCGAACGCCTCGATCTTCACGCATCAGTTCTGAAAACCGAAAACAAAACCGTCTTTTGTTCACCAACTCTTGACGATCTGATCCAATAAAGTCAACTTCAAAGAGAAACACACAAAGGGCCATGCCGAATCGGGGTCGACTTGAAGGGCAATAAATAAACATTGTCGATCCTAGACTGTTTGGCATCAAAAGGGAGAAAACTTCAAAAACAATTCAATTTCCAGAGGTAATAAATGAAGACTTTGAGTGTTTGTAACCTTCGATAGGAAGTTTGGGAGCTGTGGCGCAGGTTTACACAATTTTTGAAGTTTAAAAGCTAGTAAATAAAAGCAGAAATCTGTTAAAAATACAGATTAGTAAGTTTAGAGGTCAATATTTGAGTTTTGATGATAACAAACTTAAATTAACCTTAAAATCATGGAAACCGTTACCAAAAAGTTTAACTTGAATTTTATTTGCCCATTAAAATCTTTATGCTTTAAAAGTCAGCAAAGTTAAGAAACGAAAACCTCAAAAATCCCTTCCAGGCTTGTTCAAGAATTTCTTTCCCAAAACAATAGTGCCTGTCATCGAAGTTTTTCTCCTATTTGTAATGCCCATCCATCCAAACCACATCGTCATTTTACTCTACAATTACTAGCAATGCAGAAAGCAGCTAAGAAATCGGCAAAGTCGTTATTGGGAGAAGAATTCTTTTCTTGTTTTAAATGAAACAAGTCAATTTATGGAATCTTTTGAGAAAATACCGAAACGAAATGGCTTTATTGATAAAAAGCGAAGAAGAAGACAAAGGGTCGGGACGCTGTGAAGTGTAAACGGCTCAAAAGGAGTTTCTGCATTGTTTTGTGCAAGTCGGTAGCACTTTGGCCGATGAAAATTTTTGACAAAAATGCTGACAAAAGTATCCTGACAAATGACTTTTTATGCTTGCTTGTTGACAGTCACCGAGATATTTTGCAAAGCGCAACATCTGAAGCCCCGACTTGTCCGCAGTCAGATTGTCTGGTGAAGAATCTGCTTTAAGTGCGCATTTCATTTGTTCATTCCGGTTTCCCGCTTTGAAAAAAACTCGATCTCCAAGTCGGGAGCTTAACGACAAAAAGAAGAGACGTAGAAGTCACATGATCTTCTTCGCGTGTTGGAGATCAAAAGACCTTTGAATATTCAAATTATGCAAAATTCTTAAATTTTACTTTTCGGTCTTGCGGCGGAATCGAGATCGTAGCTTCATTTCTTCACTCCACCTCGCCGCATCAAGTCGCTAGCCATCATGCTGTCGAATATTTTCCTGTTTATCTTCGCCGTTAGTGTTACAACCATCGAATCGAGTAGCCCAAAAGGCTGCCCGTCCATTCCTAAGCACTACGAAGAACTCGGTTGCAAGCCGATCAAGGAAAACGGTTGTACGATCAGGTAAATAAGATTATTCAACGCAAACATTGACTCTAAACCCAAACGTGACTGAATTTTATTTGCAGATTTGATTGTCCAGACCTCTTCGACCATGATAACTCTAAGTGTTACTTCAAAAATCAAACGCTCGTGCCTGGCGAAGTCTTGGAAAATTTCCAGCACTCGGACACGTGCCAGTCGAAGTGCTACTGCAACCTTCACAGGGGCGGTGGACCGTCAGAGATCGTCTGCAATTTCCAAAGATGCGCAGAAAAGCTGCCGCAAGGACAGAAAGTTCAACGCTGCATGAAGCAGTACGACCATGAACATTGCTGCCCGGTTAAGAGCGTTTGCGGTAAGTGAACGAAAAAATTGTGTTCAAGTCGACTGACTTGACGCCAGTATCTTGTAACTTTCACAGATGATGACATTAACAAGCTAGCGACGTGTGAGTTTGAGGGTAAGAACTACCGTGAAGGCGAGCGGATGTTCCCGCGCCAAAAGTGCTACAAGTGTTTCTGTTCCAAAAACTTCAACAACAAAACATCAGTGGCGGAGAACAAGAACTGCTTCAAAATCGATTGTGGAATCGCGCTGACAAAGACAGTGCGACTGTCAGAAGGCTGTATTCCTGTTTACGTCAAGACCGACGACTGCTGCCCCGTCGGCTGGCGTTGTCCGGGCGATAAACACATGGAGGGTGTGGATGCTGGCGGTGACAGCAAGAATAAGTGCCGCTTCGGCAACATGCTGCTGAAAGTTGGGGAATCTTTGGATCTGGGCGGCGACAACTGCCAAGATTGCACGTGCCGACTCCCGCCGATGCTTCACTGCATACAGAACTGCTGATGTTCAAACACGTTAACTCTCAAAGTTTCATCTAACAATCTAGCATGATATTAAGAAGCGCTTATAAGATTCCAAGAAGAATAGAAGAAGAAGAATAGAAAAAAGAAGAAAATTATTTCTGGTTTCTTATTGGTTCATTAAATTTCGTTGTTTTTTCGTGCAGGTGGCTTTGTACAGATTCCTGCTCGCTTCGTACTGTCGATTTTGTAACAAAAAAACGTCGCTCTGGCTTCGGTTCCGACTTTGCACTAAACGCTGAAAATCAGCCGCCGCACTATTCACCATTTTGAGCTCTGCGAAGGGATTTTTTTATTTATAGCAATTTGTTAAAATAAAATGACAAAAATTTCGGATGAAACGACCAGGCAAACAGGAACGGAGAGACGCAAAGAAAACACACTCGAGTCGAAGAGAAAAGCGCAACATTTCTGCTGTTTAATGGGGTTCTGTGAACGTTGAAGCGTCAGAGTGCAAACGGAAAATATTTCTGCAATGTTGATGAACACTGGCGGATGTTCTTTATCGTGAACGAACGAAACAACTGTTCTTGATGGTGTCGTCGATGTTGCAAATTATGTGGAAGTCTATTTTGATTCATTCTTTCCGCGGTAGTTTGAAAATCTCCGCCGAGATCAAAAGCAATTTTTCAGCAAAGGCGGAATGGTTTAGTTTTAATCTCGTTTTGTTCTTCATCGTTAATTAATCTTCCACACACGAGCGTTCAAAACCACGTCGACGAATTTCTTTGTTTTCCCCAGTTTTCAAAGCTTTAAAGTAAGTTGAGCGCATTAAAATTAGATTTCGTTCAAATCTGTGTGTTTACATGCACAGCTCAGTCATTAAACTGAAACAATGGCACCTGTCTGCATTCATATGAAGTAAGCTCGTTAATTTCCATGCAAAGTAATGTGACGCAGTTGTGATTGCAACAAGTTTCGCCTGAAAATATGCAATCAGCTCAGCAGCAGAACAATCAAGTCGATTTTCACTTTATCAGTTTTTGCAGCTTCCACTTCACTTTGTAACAGCTTCTGCAGTTGTCAAATCTAGTTTTCGGGTGCAGTTACAATTGTGGGGGTTTTTTGAGTGTGCAATCGATAAAAATTTGCGTGAAACAATGTTTTACGATTAAATTTGAAGCAATTTCAAAAACTCTGTGACAAATTTAGTGTATTTGAAGTCCCCCACAAGTTCAACTGCAGCCGCTTCCCCGAAACAATCAAAAACATTGTTGTACAAAGAAAACAGTTTCAATCAAATAAATTGCGTTCAAGTTTCAGACTAGAGAAATTGACGCATAATGACGTCAAGACACCGACCTACTCGACGGTATGGATGTTTAGAGTCTTCTTGAAACGCAAATTGGATCGCAGTGTCCGCGTCTAATTGAAAAAGTTTATCACTTTGTGTTGCGTATCACGTGCAAGGTTGATGAAACCTTAGAAGAATCCCTCGTCGAGAAATATTTGCGCTGGAAAAAGTTAGACAGGCTGTTAGCGTGGTGGAAAAGTTTTCCATCAATTTCAATAATGATTTCCTTTGTGCCAGAAACCGCAACTTGAAACTCTTTTCATTTCACACCAGAATCTCATATGCTTCATCAGCAAAGCAAGCAGAATATTCAATCACGCGATTATCACAAAGGAAAGTTGGCAGAACGAAAGTAATTAAAAAGAGATTTGCATAAAATATTCACGATTCGCAAGGCGAAAGTCAAAGTGCTGACAAAACTGGAGCAGTTTTTTAATAAATCATTCCGAGACGAAGAAACCGAGCAAACAAATAAATCTCGTAGACTTTGTATGATGTGCCAAAGGGCAGGCACTGAACAAAACCAGTGAATCCCATGAGATGTCAAATTTATTCTAATTTAATGATAAACGGCTTCACAAATGAAACTCACCTGCAAAACTTTTACTTTGGGCTTCCATCTCAAAGGATTTCCCTTCAACACGGGCGGTGTATGGAAATGTAATTACGCGGAATAAAAACCGAACCAGAAATTTGCAACACAAAAAACCTTTTTGAGTTCAAGCAACTTTGCTTGGGTTGTGAAAAAAAAGTTCCATCTTAAAGCTGAGCGGTTTCAAGAAAATATTTTCATACACTTTATCGCTTGTTATCTGGATTGACGAAGACAGTGTGATTTGTGAAAGTTTGAGCTATCAAACTGAAATATCAATTTTAATGGCAAAGAAAACTAACTCGGCAAGTGATGGAAGAATCTTCATTCTAAAATGCTTTTTGAATTGTTTTGTGAAGCATGTACTCGAGAAAACTTATAATAGAGACAATTTCATCACAGTTTAAAGACCAGTTCATATAAAAGTGCAAACTCTATAAAGGAAGTAAATTAGAAAGCACAAAATTAAATCTTTAGAAAGCTTTTAAAAGTTTTTCCTTTGAAATTTCTTCATCAAATTTTCTTGGAAGTGTTTCGGTAAGTGTTCGTCATAGATAGAATATTTTCAGACTTTTAAGTCCATTTCAATATTGATTGGAATTTATTTATTTTACATGTTGAACACCAAACAAATTTTTAAAGCATTAATTTATTTTCTCGACAACATGAAAATTACTTTAAACACTTTATGCTTCAGTCTCAAGTTGTTCCTTCATAATTCTTGATAATCTTGAGCAAATTTTACATCACACTTCAATGTTCCATAAAAAGAAGAAAATTTTCTTCTCAAAGTGCAATTCTTCGCATAATGAAGGATACTAAAAGAGATTATAAAGTTTTCACACTGAAACGAACAGCATTAAAAGAAAAAAATATCGCCTCTGCTACGTGATTCTTTTAAGCTTTTGCACCATATTTTATCAAATTTAAAGGAAAACGATAAATGTACAGCTAGACATTAAGAAAAGGACTGCAAATTTGTGACAATTTTCATCAAAGCCATTTAATGGCGATGTTAATGCTACAATTAAAAGTTGAACAACTTTATTTTACAGCAATTTGTGCATAATTTTTGTTTCAAATGCAAAGTTGCTGGCAAAACCAGAAACTCTACAACCCTGAAAAGCCATAATCCATCCCAAGACGCAATAAATACTTTTGGTTTAATTTGCACCACTTTTCCAGCATGTGCGATTATGGGAAAACGAATTGCAGTTGGCTGAAAAATAATCCAATTTTTACTGTTTCTCTTTTCCTTCTCCGTTTTCCACAAGATTTACTTTTATCCAGGGTGTTGGAGAATTGCAGATGGCCGGAGGTATTTTTAAAAATTTTATAGCATTTTCCTGTTCTGCTGAAAGTTTTATGGATTTTTTACACTCAATGTTCATGCAAGCAAAGCCTTTTTGCTGTTCGAACGAACAGAGAAAAGTTTCCAATCAATTATCGTCCTTCATGGGAAAGAAAATGCTCAACATGCATGGTTTAATTAGCGACAAGGCGATAAAAAGTTTTTTCGTTTGTTGTAAAAAAAACCACGAGCGTTGTTTTTGTTGCCAGTAATTACCGATAATTTGGATTGTCTGTCGACTGAAGCTAATTTCAGAAGTGGTAGGATGAAGTGCTGTGGGAAAATCATAGTTGTTGGTCTAATTGTGTCTGTTGCGGTTGAGAAACTGCGTTTTAAAAGGATATACAACCAGTGTCTTTGGTATCAAATCAAGGTTTTTTTATGAGGTGAAAAATGGTAAATTAGTATAGCCCTGCAAATCTTTAGTTAGAAGTCTTGAATTTTTCTTTTTTAAATGTATTTTCAGATAAACTCCCAATCAAGCAAACAATTAGTTATTCTTGAAGCACAATCAAATGCGATCCATGCGGAACTCTAAAGTTTGCATGTGGCCAAGTCTACAAATTTTCTTTTAGAGTACTGTCTTGCATGAAATTTTGAACACCAAAGTTTTATTTCCTAAAAATGTGCACTTTGTAAGGACCAGATTTTAAGAAACCAAACTTTAACTTCCAATTTATTGATGCAACTGTACAGAAACCTGCATACCCCAAATGAATCAATCAAATCTGGTTTGAACTTGACCTACGTTCTTCCCTCGAATTTAACAACCAAGATGTCGCGTCGAATAAAATTCGTTCAAAATATCGAAACCGTTGAAATTACGCCGAAAGTGTACGCGAAGTGTACGCGTGAAGGGAATTCGGGCTACTAATCGAGGGGACATAGCGTTTTGTCCCCTGTTTTTAACAGTTTGTTTTTAAACGAAGTTGCAAGAAACTGACGTGGTTGTTAAATTCGAGGGAAGAAAGTAGTCAAAATTCGTGCAATACAAAATTTTGATAAAAATGTTTTAAATTGCATCTTTTTTGAAAAAATTCATGAGGTTCTGTAAAATTTAAAGCGAGCTCAAACTTTTTATAAAAATGTTTCAAAAATGCAGAATTTGGTCGTATTTAAATTTCAAAATTGTGAATTTTAAGAAAATTTTTGGTTCTACCTTGGTTTTCAGTTGGTTTTCAACGATTTTCAGATCGTGTTTTTCGTGTTTTCCAATGCGGCAAAAGCATTTGCTTCGAACGCAGTTTTTTAAACGGGAACACATAAAGTCGAAAACCACCGAAATATTGTTAGGGTACAGACTAATGCCCATTATGTGCACATCGAGTGAAGAAAAACTCTGAGAGTTGTGTTTTATTTCATTTCGAAGTACCGGTTTTTATGTTGAAATTAATTTGTCCAAGGAAGTTTAACAATTTGTGGAAAGTGATTTCAATTTTTCTCCAGAATTCATCATTTCCAGGAATTACAATTGTCAAAGTTTTTCTGGTAAAGAAAATTAATAAATTTTAAACAAATTAGAACCGATTCATTATTTAAAAATTTACCGGAAATTTTAATCGCAACGTGAAGCTCTGGAACTTCCAAGAAAGTTGTGACTTCGATCATTTCCCGAAGCTGCTGAAATTGTTCCATCGAACGATACATTTTATGCAGTTTTTTGACCAAGAGTACATGAAGACAAACCCATTAAACATGTTAAATGTATGGAAGCTCGTTTAGTAATTTTGCGGTGGCTATTTTGTTGTCCAGCAAATGTTGCAGAATTTGTTGCCTTGCAAAAGTTGTAAGCAAAAACAAGGAAAGCGAGATTAATTAAAAACACTCTCGAAATATTTATTGATATCGTAACTTATTTATATTTTCAACAATGATTATTTCATCGAATATTTAAATAATGAACTTTTATTTCTCAACTTATCAAATTTTATCAAACTTTTCAGGGTTTTCCCTAGAAGCAAAAAAACTGTCGTACCCATACAAAACTGCTGTCGATGGTACACAACATTGTATTCCTTTTGCGAGCGATACTTTGCACAGTTTTTCAGTGCGGAGAACATGAAACCAAACACAACGAAGCAGTTAAAACGTTTGAAAGTCTTGAAGAAAAAGATATTTGCAAGTTTTTTTTTCGGATATTCAACTCAAGAGTCGTGACTAAAAAATTTTATGAATTGGGAATTTCAGAATTAAGAACTTTAATTATTTCTTGAATTCACAATTGAAAACACATAAATTCAAAGAAGCTTCAATTTTTCGTTCGGATCAGCCACTTTTCAGGGTGATCCAACTTAAAACATTGAAACTTAGTTAAAATTAAAATTACCCTAAATCACTTAAGTTCGAATAAAGTTGGGACTAAATTTCTTTTAATGTTTGTTCAAATTTAATGTTTAAGTCAATTTAAACTTATTTTTCTAAAATGTTCATTGAAATTTTTTCCAGGAAACTAAATTTCGTTCCAAAACCTTTGGCGATACTGTCACTCAGTATACAAAATCGCTCAAAATTTGTGTGGTGTACGAAAAGTCTTGTTTGAAATCGTACTTTGCACAGTTTTTTCAACAGGCGGCTATGAAAATAAGCACGTAGAAAACAAATGTCGCATCTTAACTACGACTCTATTGTGACTGAAGTCAGTTGTGGAACATTTTTTAAATAAATTCTGCTTAAAAGTTAAGTCTTGTCATACTTTCTGCTGTCAGTTCATCTCAGTAGAAATAATTTTTGGAAATTTAAAGTCGTTTCATCTAAATTTCCAAAACTTTAAACCCGAAAACGTAGTTCCACGTCTTTCCACCGACATATCCCGCAGCAGAAATTCTCTTTGAAGACGCAGAAGACGCAGCGAAATAACGAAAATTTATTCGACCTGTACCAGGCGGGCAAAGATCAAAAGGCTTTACTTCTTATCTAAAGTTTTCGCTGCGGTTGAGACGAAATGAAACCAGACGAGTTGAATCAGCCTTCGAAAAATGGAAGACAAAAAATAGTTGTCCGACTCTAGTCGATCAATAAATTTCATTAAATTTTAGTTATAAAGTGTCTTTCATCGTCTTTTTTGAGCTTCTGGAAGAAAAACCACACAAATTTCCACATAATCCAGTTGCATTTGATCACATCCATCCATAGTTCCACGGCTACCACCGACACATCCAGCAAAATTATTACGAGAAATGTTCGTTTTGAAATTTGTTCGAACTGTGCTAGGCGCACAGAAAACAAAGCACAACACAGAAACTAAACGAACAAAAATGTTCAGCGCGACGTTGTGTGTTCGTTTCAAAAGGTGCCGTTCGTCTTGCCTTAGACACCGCACGACGTTCGAACGAATTGAGCGGCTGGAGATGAAGCAAAGCCACAGCACAATTTTGCGTCATTTGACGACGCTGTGAGTTTAAAAGATTAGGATCCCATGATGGGTAGCACACTAGTCTCGCCGCTGTTTTGAACTTTCGCTGAACACAAATCATCATACATTCATGCGCCGCTCAATTGACAGCAATTTGCCTTCCGCCCGCCGTGTTTATTCGAGTCATTAAATTTCGTTTCTATGCTGCCGGAATTCTTGTAAACATTTTTCTGTCCCATTTTCTGTAAATGAAGTAAAATGCAGCGCCAAAAATGAAATATTTCGCATGTGCTTTAACCACTCTTCATGCACACGTATTGCAACTTGCAGTGCACACAGAAACGATGACGGTGATAATTTTTCAAAAAAGGTTTCCGCGAATGTAAATTCTTTCACTGGCTGCAAAATTTATTGCCGCTTTTTCAGGCTGGTGGAATTTTATGCTTTATAATATTTTGTGCATTGCATTTTACGGTTTTCCTTTGCATATTCTTCTCGTTGTTTGGAAGATTTTCGCAGTGCTGGCAAGCAAACGATGATCAGGTTAATGTTCTGGAATAAATCTGAGAGCCGAAACTGTGTCTTGTCACGCTGTGCCAGGTGAATGGAAGACTTAAGCATGATATATTCGAGAGTTAAAGCACTTCCTTGTTCAACTCTGCAGAACATTTTTGGTGCGCAACATACAAGAAAGCATTTTTATTTATAGCTTACTTAATCATCTTACCTTGTTAATGCATGTTATCGACCAAAAAACGATGCCGAAAGCTCGATAAATTTCTCGATTGAAGCGCAATCGAAAAACGAAGCGCATTAAAATCGACAATTTTTATTTAATTTATCGATTACAAAGTTTTCAATCCGGATTAGTGCATTCAGGCTGCTAATTTACAATTCCTGGGTGACTTTTAAGTTTTCACCTCTAGTTACAGGTCAGTTATTTGTGAATATTTTAGTTTTGCGCGAAAATTTCCCTGCTGAATATTCAAATTTTATCATTTCTATAGAAAATACTTGACTATGAATAAATGGTCTGAAAATCAACGTAACTACAAAACAAAACGTTCACGTCGTTGAATGTTCACAATTTCCAATTGTTCACATTTTATAAGCAGATTACCAATAAACTAATTAAGCATTCGGAAAGTCGACTGTTGCAACCTTTTGTCAACATGCGTGTTGGAATTCACCAGTTCACTGTGCACTTTTTATTCAAATACCTCGAATATTGCCAAGAGAGCGGAGATCTTCCGGCAAGAGACCTAGTTGCACACGTTTTGATTCTCTCTTGTGTATAAATTTGAATCAACAGATTGCTGGCTTACACACTTTCACCTTTGCATACGCATAAACATCGCGTTTTATTAACTAAGCACAATTGGCTAAATCAGAACAGTTGACCGCCGGCTTTTATCATTAATTTAGATCACTCAATCAGTGGAATCTTCCATGAATGACTTGTGAAATTCTACACTGACTCATTTACGATTGAAATTGATGATTTTTGAAGTTCAACATTCCGATGACTTATCGACACACATTTTCTTAATTGACACTGAAGGTTGGTCGTTGTAACGTTTGATTTAACAAGCAATTGATCAAAGTTTTCTTGCAGCGGCAGCCTAGATCGAAAGTCGGTGTAAATTGCGATTGTGTGCGAGTCGAGCCCTCGCGTCACCATTGGATATGCGCTAAGATCGTACGATCGCAGTCTATTCCGCGAAACACACGAAGAAACCTGAGTCATGCCGTTGAACACAGTCACAGCCAACATCGGATGATGTTTTATCGCTTTTCAATACTTGGCTATATGACGCAGGTTCTCTCAACAAAAGGCATTTAAATCCGTCAAACAATTAATTAACTGAGTTGAATATGTAGCAGTGAATGTAAAATTGTGCAACAAAAAGCTTTGGCTCGGTTTCGCATTCGGCTGTTAAGCAAATAAGTAAACTGAACGTTGCGAAATGTGATTGAACTTCGTAGAAAAGTGGCGGACGAAGCATAGCAAGCAAAAGTGTCAGCTTCGAATTTTCTCGAGAAGTTAAACAAGACATGGAAGACGAAGCTTAATTGCGAATCAATTTACTTCACCTTTGTTGCAGTTTGATGAGAGTTCATTGGCAATGACTGGCGTTCATCTGCCTGTGTCAACAATTATGCAGCTTTTTTTTCAGTATACTCGTGATCTCATCAGAAGATTCCTAGCTATGTACCATGCGTCATCCGGAGGCTTGAATGCGGCTAGTAAACAAAATAGTTGGCAAACTTGTGAAAACATCAATGAGATTCATATTTTGCAAGTCGACGTTGGAGTGGAATTGTTTTGTAAATGTACACGTGATGTATCAACACATGGTTGTTCAACGTCACAGCTCGACTCTCTCGAGTTTTTCACTCTCTTCGCTCTCTTTTCGTCGCGTTTTTCTTCAGTTTGCCAATATTTACGAAGACTGAAGATAAATTTCAAATCAGTCTTTTAGAAAACTTCGTTGAGCGTAAACGTCCATCAAAAACTTGTGCAAACACAACGACCTCGCGAATTTTTTCTGAAATACTTCAAAACTGTGACTGTGGATAAGTTTAAAAAAGAAGTCTTCGTGTGATCCTAAAAGTTAAAAATATATTGTCGTTCAGATTCAACTTGATTGAGTTCGATTGAGATTTCAACGCGTATTTTAAATTAATTGAAAGAAGAAGTCAATCGAGACGAAGTCAATTAGACTTTAATTGAATCAAGATACAGAAAACTTGCTTCGAAAGGAGTCCCTTAATTAACTTTAATCGCCACGCAACAAAAGTTCATCATCATGCAAAGCAGTGTATCAATGATGTTCAACAAGCTTTCGCTGCTTGTTACGCTTTTAATTACAGGTAAGATTTTGTGTTGGTTTTAATTACAGTAAAATTTGTCTAGCTTTAGTACAGTGGAACCTTTTAAAGTCGGAAAATAATAACCAAAAAGTTTTACAAAATTATTAATCTCTAAGCTTTATGAGCCGGAACTCCGCAGTTTTAAGAAAAAGTGTCAAAAATTGTCCATTTTTCGACTTTATAAAAAGTAAATCTTGCTAAGTCGAAAGATTATCACCTTTTCCCTGAGATTCCTTAAAAGGAAAATTCCACTGTATACAAAGTTTATCGCGCAAGAATCAAATTATGTCACATTTCATTCGTTATGCAAATTAAACCTGTGCAGGACATTGTTATGATTAAAAAACGTAAACGAGAGTTCAGCAGGAATAAAAAGTTCACCCGCGTGCAACTATCACTTCGTCCACGAACTAATTTATGGCTAGACGTGAAGTAATTTTGTGATTAATTCTAATTCGTTGTTTACAATTCAAGTCACCAAAGGTGCTGGCATTGAACCAATTCACCTGCGAGAAACTAGCTGCAAAAAGCGTTGTCGTCTGTAAATACAGTTGTCCTTGTCTTAACTCAATGTTTCGGTTTTTTCCTTGTAAAAAACTCGTAAATTTTTAAAAATATCATTAATTTTTCCACTCGCAGCAGCAGAAATCCCTTTTCTAACCCTTCCGAGACGTGATGCTGGCTGTTGACAACTGCTGCTTTCCCTTCCATTTAACGAAGTCATTAATTTTTAATTATTTGTCCGTTCCACCTCAAAGTTTGACTGAAGCCTTCTGCGCTTTTTTCCTGTCGCCCCAGAAACGACAAAAATCAAAGCTTCAACAAATTTTTTGCCTTTTGCTGATTTGCTTTTGATTACAAGTGAAAAGAAAAGTCTCAAGGGGCCCCGGCGGATTGGCGACCTTTGTGCTTGTGACTTCGATGTATAATTGAATACCAATTGATATCAGAAAGGATCAACAAGGACTTTAAACTTTCTTCTGTGAAAAAACGACCTTAATTTCACTTTGTCCATTCCTTTCATGCTTTTGACAGCGGTGTTGATACAATTTTATGGGTTTAGAAGTTTCCACTTTCCCGGCGCGTGATTTATCGCTGAAAACGATTGTAAAAAACTTAAAGCCGCAAAAAATCAAGCCCAAATGGATCCTTTTCTTTGCACATTTTTCTTAACACAAAGAAACAATAGAACAAAAGTGAAAATCGCTTCCCCTTTCATAGCTAATTGTGTTTGCGCAAAGATCTGCCTTATCCGGAGTTGTCATCCCGGTTTGAAGGAGTGAAAGTCTTGTTGACATCATTGCACCTATCTTAAATCAAAATATTCAGTCGCTTCATGTTGTGGCAAGGAAGACGGAAAATTCGTCGAGATCTTAAGCAAACAGTTGTCGGGAAGGCAGAGTAGTTGACGAAAAGCTTCGAAAAAGCTGAAGAGTAACACTCAAAGTTTTCGTTCCTTGTTGTGCCTGAGGGCGACGACAAAAAAGATGACAAAGAAGACTTTTATTCATGCAAACATGCGAGAGAATCTTTCACAAACACGGGAGAAAATGGGGCGATGATTGATTTGTAAACAAATTAGAAAAGCATTTTGTCGTCGTGTGTGCCATTGTTTAGGAAATTTCTTGAGATTGCGAATGGGGCGAAAAGGCTGAGTAAACAGAAAAGCATTAAATTTACATCATTTGACGTCGAACGAATTATCACGTCACGTATATTGCTGGGATTTCTGAGGTGTGCGCGCCTGAGAGGGTGCACAGCATCGAAAAGCTTCGTTTTTGTGGGTAACCGAACGATGCAGTGCAAATTTGTGTATCTGAGATCATTCGTTGGCTGTTAGCCATAAATATCGGGCGAAGCAACACGCGATTCACTGACTGGCCGAATACTCAACACAGTACCGAGGAAGAAGAAGCGCCGATGAGAAAACATCGTTCGACGATGAATGAAAACGTTTCTTCTCCGACTTTTTTACTAGAAAACCGCGTAACACGTCACTATCTCGAGAAAAGGTGGTGTGACTTCAATGAATCAGCGATAATGAAAAGCGTTGGCATTGAATCGGTGGAATTTTTTGTCACACACATTCGCTAATCAGTAATTCGGGAAGTCTAGAATAATAACTGGTTACGTCTAGATCTCCGGGGCTTATCACATGAATTAGCTTTTTCACTTGTGCGATAAGATACGTGGCAAGTGCCTAGCTTTGGCGCTAATTGAAATGTCTTGTGATTATGTCTGCTGATCTTCCGGACACAGGAGATTTCCAGTCTTCTACGCCTCACTTTTCGTGTGCAGACGTAAACAATAAAGACAGTTCGTCAATTCTTTTGCGTCAGCAAAGACAACAATTGCGACGAACAACACTTCGAGTTCACCGCGTCGTCAGTGTTGGTTTCACAACTTGTGTTTAATTGACGTAATTTCGCTTTACGTAGGAAAAAACCTGTAGGTGAGAGAAAAGAAAAATATCGTACGATCATGGCCTGCACCAATCGAGAAACGAGGGCTCGACTCTCACACCAACACCACAGATATAAATAAAGCTAAGTCGGTTACTGTTTCTAAACATCCAACGCTCTGATGTCAATTGGCAAGAAGTTTTGCCATTTAAGAATCAAAAAGTCGTGAAATGTTTATGGCCAACTCAAAATCGCACTCAAGAAACGAAAGTCTTCGAGAAAATCCACCTGAACACCACTTTTTAATGTTACCATCAGTAATTGTTCAATTTCCTTTTATGCTTCGTCATAATGAAATGAGAAACGTCCCGTCGTAAAACGCATGAAGAAGAAGCACAAAGTTATGTTTGTACCTGGAAACTCTTTGCTTTACGTTCTGCAGCCAAATTAATCATGTCATTTGATTTTATGCAACAATTTTCTACGGTTTTGTGGTTTGGTATAAAAGAAATCCGTTGAGGCAAGGCCCTGAAGGAGAATTCACATCAAATGTAGGTAACCGTTCAATTGCGATTCGTTTTACTCCCTTTTCCCACCAGCAACTTCGTTTAATTTAGAACGAAGTTTAGATTTATAGAACAGTACGCTGTAAATGTTTCTGTAACGGTGCATTAAAGGTTTAAAGTTGAGTTATAAATTTGAACAATGTTCAAAAATTGAACTGAATTATGTTTGAAGCTAAAAAAATTGAACTTGTTTGCTTCTTTTTTTTCAAAACTGATTTCATATTTCAAGAGCATATTTTTAAAACACAGTTTAGTTCAAACTTTGAACTTTCTACACAGTCAAGTTCAAATTCGAACTCAATTTAGAAGAAGTTTCATTCATCCACAAAAATTCGAACGAATTGTTCTCGAATCAGCAACACGAATAACTGCAGCCATAAAATTTAATTAAACATTTTCAATCATACTTCACATTTTTCCATGCATTCATCAAAATGCCAATTAATACAAGTTTAATGTCTACCATAAACGTGTTTCTGTCCAACAAGCTTGCTTTTTTTACCAACTATTTGAACAAGAAAAAATTCCCGAACACAAAAAAGTTATTCAAATGTGTCTCGCTTTGAAATTTTTGCAGAACGAGAAGAATTATGAATATGTAAAATGAAGGCAACGGTCAGAAAAATTGTGCAATCTTTCGTGGTGTACCTTCTCGGAGTTTTATGAACTCGATTGTAAAACGGGAACAAAGCAATGATTTAGCGAACGTTTCGAATCTTTGCACTCAGCTGCAAAATGTGGGCGTCTAGAATGCGAAATTTCAAGTTTTTGGGTTCACGAAATTAGTTCAACTGAATCTAAGGCACGTCGAGCGTGTGATTTACTGCAGCCTTCATCCATTCGAAGTTAGAAGTCATTTACACTAACAAGCGGTGTTGGACAACATCCAACAGATATTACAGAGAACTTAAAGAACCGTGAACGAATGTGTTAAACTTTGCTGAATCGGGCAGCTTTGCGCTCTACGAAATTCGATTTCGTTGTGAAATTGTCTGCAAAGTTTCGTCCAGTTCGGAAACGTGCTTGATGTGCTTTATTTGAAGAGATTGAAAGTTTCGGGCTTATTTTGATGATATTTGATGCAGTCGAAGCTCCGAAAAGCCAAACATCTTTCGTTTCCTAGTGTAGCGAGCTCTGTGCACTTGCACTCATGCTCGTATTCAAACAAAACAGAGAGCGAAATGTGCTGATTTGCGAGTTTATCGCAAACTCATAAACGTCACATACAAATTAAATCTTTCTGCTGTTTAAATAAGTTTTAATCCACATTTATCGTTGTGTTTGTTTTGCTGTTCGACTACAAAAACTTTGGGTGATGCTCGATCAATTTGAAAACATTTTTTCGTTTGGAAATCAATTGAAAAGAATCTTCTGATACAAGAGTTGAAATAGCGAAGAGAACATGAAAAGTTTTGATGATTTTACGTAAATCATGAAGTTTTAGAATTTATTCAAACTTCGAATCCATCAACTTTTATCCGATGGGGCGGACAACACGACCGTTTTTGAAAAATTTGAACGGTTTTGTTAGGTTTAGCAGTCTTTAGCAGTCTTTATCCCATACAAAAAATTCAATTTTTTTAAAAACTGTCGTGTTCCCGCCATTCGTCCGCGCCATTCGAAGGTTTTAGAGTTATTTTGTTTGAAACTTCCTCAATTCCACGCCAAAGCTTTGTTAAGAGTCTCACAAAGTTGACCATCGACGACAAATTCCATTGGCGCACATGTTTGTTTTTCCGACTGCACAAATCCGCTTTCAAAACAAACAAAAAATAATATTGTTCTATGTAAACTTTTATATAAAATGGGATAATGTGCCTACAATTTCGTGATTTTTCTGTTCGTCCAGCGCTTTAGACTACAGCCCGGTAAAATCATCCATTTGAATAATCTGTTTCCCAATAAAAGAACTGTCAAATCCCTTAACTGGAAATAAATTTCGGAAATTTAATTGATGGAGAAGTTTTTTTCCTATCGATTAAGCTATAAATAAATTTTCGGTCATGGCTGTACCATTCACATGCTGGTTTTTGGAAAAACTTTTCTGACCCTAAAGCAATTTGCAAGATGAACAAACTGTGATTCCGGCTAAGTTCTTGAATGTGACATTCATTCTCATTTGTTGCATCAGAGTACAAAAAATTTGAAACACAAAAATTAAACCAAACTTTTCCGTTCGCTTTTTGCAGTTTACGTCTCGAAAGCAGAAGAGTGCGGCCATGAAGAGCTGAACAAATGCTCGAAGCAGCTCCAAGTGCTTAAATCAGCTACTGATCTGAGCTTTGCACCGAGACGAGAAGAATTAGCTGAGTTATGTCCCGATCTTGAGGCTGGCTTGCGTTGCATCCGCTCGTACACCCGAAGATGCATGACTCTTCCGCAGCGCCAGCAATTCATGAAAATCTACAAGGGAACGGACGAAGTCATCCGGGATTTATGTCGTGAGGGCGACTATCAGAATGAGTTTTTGAAACATGCAGGCTGTTTGCGTACAGTGAAGCCCCAGCATAAAAAATGCGAAGAGAAATATCAGGAGACGATGCTGTCGCTTAAAACGCCAAAAGCCAATAACACCAACAATGAACAGCAGGCCGAGCAGAATACAAATGATGATGTCCGAAAAGTTTGCTGGTAAGTTTTCGAAAGTCACTGGTCACCGATAGGGCACAGGGCAGAACACGACACCGCTTGAGCCTATCGATGAATCATTTCAGCTCCGATTGATTAACGATGTTTACTAATTGACGGATTTATTACAGCTCGTTCCGACAATATTTGGACTGCAGCGAAGACGTCACTCGACGCACTTGCGGGGCCGAGACCGGCACATTCATCCGGGGCTTCCTGAAAAAGATGTCGTCGACCCTTGAAAAGGATTACTGTGAAGAGTACTACAGACAAGGCGTAAATCAATGCCCCAACATTTTCTCGTCAGCCTCGTCTCTCGTCACCGCATCGACTGTGGTGAAAGCGCTTCTCGTATCATTGTTTTTGGTGACACTTAATTTGAGATAAAATCCCAATTTGACCATTTAAATGGCATCCAGCAAGTGGCCATTTGTCGTCGTCCGACACCGACAAAATATGAATCGTTGAAACCGTTCCATTAGTTCCGAGAAAAAAAGTATTTTCCAATCTAGTTCGTAAGAAAACTTATCTTGTAAAAAACACATTCTAATAACACACGAGGAATAGCGTTGAGTCGTAAGAAAATTCCAAGCAGTTAAATTATTTTCTAGACTTGTTAAGTTTTCCATACCAAAAAAGCTGCACGACTAGTTAGAGAACTATAAGATTAGCTGCACTAAAAGGTTCACTTGTATCATGTTCTAGATCAAAAGCGATTTTTATAGCGTTTAGGAAGCCATTTGATCGTAATGTAGTTGTTAAGTTAAGACGACTATCATGTTTTCGTATACTAAAGACTGTGATATAATATAATTAAACAAAATGAAAGCATAAAAAACAAGATCGAATATAAATTAAACATGTAAAATGCTTCAAGCACCGTAAAATAATAAAAAATTGATAACAAAAAACATTTTGCATTCGAAATTCTTCAATTTTCGTAAAAACATTTATTCCAGCGGACATGCAACTGGCCCTGAAATCCAATTCGATATGAATTAAACAACAGTTATCGCACATTTTATGGCAGATTTGGTTTTATTTATTTCATTTCGGGCCCGAAGATCCGCAATCTCTGAAAATTCATTTATTATTGGATCGGGGAATTTTGTTTTTGACCTGAGTGAACTGTGATGCTGCTGCGTTGAGACAAGTTTGTTTCTAGAGATATTTTAGTTTGTGGGAAAAGAAAATATTTTGAACTTGGGAATTCATGCGACACTGCTTTTGTTTAGTTCAATTTTTTATTCAACTTTGAAACTTTGCAATTTTTTGATTGATAATTGAACTTGTAAACATCTTTAAACAGAGTTTTCACATTGCTACTAACAAGTTTCAAACGCTTCCGTAAGAATTTTTTTAATTCATACACATTTTCGATTCAAAAAGTGTGCAATATCGTCAAAATGAACATTGAACACGTTTTTTCACGAAGACCTTGAGTTTCACATCTCGTTGAAAAAGATGGTTTTGAATTTCAATTCATTGTAGTGAAGATTATTTTAAGCTCAACCCACCAGAAAAGAAGTAAGTCGAGTTGAAAAGGAATCGGCGTCGTGCTTGATTTAATGGAATTTTAAAAGTGCGCTCGAAGCAAAACAATTTTTGTTTGTCGTTGTCATGGCATTTAAATTGCAGAGTTTCTTTTGCAACAGAATTGACTTTTCTGGCCAAATTTACTTGAAACATAATGTTTTTTTAGCAAATTCATAACGAAAATGTGGAAACTAGGGAATAACTTTATGGAAAAGTGTTTCGCGGACACAACTAACAGCAATACTTGCAGCACTTGTGTGGCTTGACATCGGCCTCCTTCAACAACTTTATGTTTTTTGTCGGTGTTGATGGTTTCCAAGGGATTCGCTCTTCCGGAATGATTTTGTTTGTTCGGCGGAATTTTCCGCTGCAAATGGCACACTTGCTTTTTGCTGCCACAACTTGGTGTTCAGTGAATTCATCGTCTTCGTCACTCAGCGAGTTAGTTGGCTTCAGATTCAGATGCGGAATCACCTCGCGGTTCAAGAAACTCGGGCGGGGCGAGTCCCAAAAGTTCTTCAGACGCTTCGTCGTCATGATTGATCCCAAGCGCTGCAGCAGTCGAATGTTGTCCTTGTTGACCTTGTCCTGTCGCTCGCTCTCCTTCTGAAGTTTCTTCAACTTGGCGGTGATGTGCGGATACTCGTTGGGTGGGTAGAAATCGATGGCTGGCCCAGCGCTCTGAACTTTCATGCGGTGGTGGTGGAAGCGCTTTAATTGCCACGGATAAATCAAAAGCTTTTCTTTCTTCGTTAACATCCCGCACTCGACTGCGGTATATTCGCCTTTCAAGCGTTTCATTGATCAAACGCCGTTTCAACCATGGGAACCTTTTTCATTGTCAGGGGCCGGCTCTGATTCAATGATTTGCAATCAATAGTTTCGCCGTTGCTAGCAACAACAATTTAAAGGTTGCAATTATTTCGTCTATAAGCTGCTGAGTTACATTTTTGGGGCTGATAGCTCGAGTGAATTTAGATAAGTGGAGCGAGGTTCACAACCAATCGAGTGAAAACTTTGAGATGCACAAGCATTATTGACTCTGAGATGATTTATTTATGTATCATCAAATTTTTTGCATTTCTGTGCTGATCATAAGACTTATCAGCATGTTTGAATTCAGGTAGATTAAGAGGTTGCATGGTGAAAAGTAATTAATTTTGGAACATCTGAATACACGCATCACATGGTTCAAAGGAATTTAAGATTGCTTGTAGGCTTTAATTTACAGGTAGAATGACAACAGATGCAGAGAAAACTGTTTTAAAGACATTCCATTCGTCGGATATTGATTTAACGGTCCCGATACAGCTTAACAACAAAGTTGTCTCTGACTGGTTAGATATTTTTTTGACTAAGATTGGCTGCGGCCAGAAATTTCGCTGGTTATGTGGCCATGGCATATCTAACTTATGATGCATTCGCCAACGTTATATGACTTTTTTATGCGAACGAGATCT
This sequence comes from Belgica antarctica, assembly GCA_000775305.1. Taxonomy (NCBI): domain Eukaryota; kingdom Metazoa; phylum Arthropoda; class Insecta; order Diptera; family Chironomidae; genus Belgica; species Belgica antarctica. The sequence continues at coordinate 3,739 of JPYR01000482.1, read as the reverse complement.
GTCAATCATTAAAGGGTATTTATTGACCAACGATTTCTGTCTACCTTAAAGTTGTCTTTGATAGACAAAACTTGATAGCGCGTAGGAAGTGTTTTGAATAGCTCAAAATCAATATTTTGATGATAAAATGTGAAATTGATCAAGTGAAAAACTTGCTGAAAAGTGACTGAAGCGTTCGATTTTATACTTTTATAACTGGAGTTGTAAAAAGCTTCATGAAACTTCATGAAGTGTAGAGCAAATTTCAATTTGGCAAATTAATCATTTATACAGCAATTTACACACTCAAAAGTTCACAAAATTTCGATGATAACTTGAACTATCCAAACAGTTCGCGTAACCCGTTAATTTCCCAACCCGCTTTTTCCGTCCAAACTTTTGAAAGATTTGCAGCTTCAATTATCAGCCACGAAGGAAGACAAGATAACAACACATTCAATAAATTTCCGAAAAGACAGATTCAATTAGCCAAAAGTTTTTTTTCGTTTTGGTTCAAGCTGTAGCAGCGGAAAAAGAAGAATTCCGAGCAATAAATAAAATTAAATCCCGATATCCTTAGCTTTGGACTTTTTTCTTTATTGTATCATAATCCAAGTAGGAAAAGCGAAGGAAAACCAAGTCCAACTTCTCCATTGCCAAGATACTTTTGATCATAAATCCTCAAATATAACGATTTTATGGTTTTTGAGATTCGTTAAAAGGAAACCGCAGTCTGACCGACCGATAACATCGAAGATATCTATTTGTATGCATGCACATGCACGCAAACAATTGATGAACCCAATTCATGAGCTTTAATGCGACATGGATTAGGGCTTACAAACACGGAAGTTAATTCTTTTGACGGTTTCTCTGTTCTTTTGAAACATTTGCACAGCAACCGAAAAACGTTTTTGAGGCAGTGTTGATACAGCAGATTACTCGGTGGATTTAAACACCAGAAGAAACGGAAAAGCAAAGAAAAAGTGTCAGATGCGGTCACAGTTAAGTGAGTGGAAAATGTTTTACCGTTTAAATATTAATGAAATCCTTAAAAAGATTAATTAAAAGATTAAACGCAGTGGTTTTTCCAGGTACACAAAGCAGTAGCTTCTAAATAATGTTCCATCGTGAAACGGCCTGTCATAAAACTCTTTTCTCGCTTCGTTTTTCTCTGCGTGTAAAACGTTTTTAATCACACTTTTAATCTCTTAATTCCTCAAACGAAACTTGAAATGAAGGGAAGAAGGCAAGGACTTCAAATTAAGTGTACAATGAATGCGACATTCTTCACCCCAAATGGAAATGACTTTGCGAACTTTTCGAGTTTATTTTTAAGGTTTCAATCATAAACGGAATTATGGAGTTATGGTGACAAGGAAGTTTCCACAAGTAAACAATTCCGGATAAAATTGAACTTTTAAAGGCCGACGATTTGGAACGGACACGTGAACGGTGATAAAGTTTGTAAGTCGTGATTTGTGCTTCTTTTGCTGGCTCGATTTCGAATCTTGTAAAAAGTTGTGGTATTGTGAGAAATTTTTTGTTTAAACAGTTCTAACGTGATCATTATTGTGTAGACTTTGCAATGATGGAAGTCGATTGTTTCACATTTATTTTCACTGTTTTAAATTGTTAGCAATAATTTTCCTTCTCTCTAGAACAAACGGCACCTGAAAAATTATCCAGTTTCTAGAAATTTAATATGATTTTAACAAATATTTTCAATTAAGAATTTTGGTTGAAGAGTTAACAAAACCAAAGTATTTAAAATTTTGAATGAATAAAATAAAGTAAATAAAATAACAGTAAATAAAATAAAGAAAATATCAATGAAAATTTAATGACATGAAAATTAATTATAGTGTCTCAAATTCAAATATAGCACAACTTTTGATCCAGGCAAAAAAAATCGTACAACCAACCCAAGTTCCCATTCAAAGAAATCGCTTTATAATTCCATCCAAGAAAGTCAATAAATTTTCTTTCATGACAAATCAACAAACTACTGCCAAAGTTTGAATTTACGTCATCTCGTCTCAGAATGGCACTTCAAGGTAGATCAAAGCGCAGTGAACAGTGAAATTAACATGCCAAATCAGAGTCGTTCGATACATCCATCGAGACTTTTTCGCTTCATAAGTCCGCTTTTTATGTCCACTCTAGCTGTTTTCCACGACAAACGACTTTTTCAGTTGAGTTACAACTTGTTATAGCCGCAGCGAGTAGGAACCGAGAGTTCTCCGAACAACGAGAGAGTGGGTTGGTTATGATTTCATGTTTCTGGGGAGAAGAAAACATAAATCCTTCGGTGCGAGAGAAAATCGGAGAAAAGAAAATGTTTTCGTGCAACGTGCACATTTTCCGACTTCTCAACGTTCACTGTTATCAGTATCAACTCTGACGTCGACGAGTCGGCAATTGGTGAACAATCAGTGCTGGAGAAGATGAATTGTCGGATTTGAAATCGTGTTAGGCTGTCATGTGAAGGAAGAAAGCCAAGATGTCAGTGTGAAGCATGTAAAAACGGAACTTTCGGCTGGAAATAGAACAAAAAAGTTGCAAAAGAAAATGTTGAAAGTCACGAAACTATTTCACTTCACATTATTAATGATGTTTCATCAAACAGGTGAGATCCGATCATTAATTCTGCCATTTGTTTTCCCGTGAATTGAGTTTCTTTTCACTGCTTCCCTTTCCACCCTTTCCCGGCTTTATTTCAAACGTCCATCAAGTCAGAGTTGATTTAGCTTTGACTTCCCCATTGTTATCGCTGATTTCTTTACTCTGAACAAGTGACTTTAATGACTTTTTATTCTTTTTTACAACTGTTAATGAAAATGGATTTTTCTTGACTTCTGCATAAGTTTTCGCATTTTTTTCAACCAGCTGTGAAACTTGAACATGTGATAAGTCGTCAAGATGATGTAATCGGACGAAAGGGATCTTAATAAGTGAACAAACGACTCGTGTTGTGATACAAATCTTAATGAATTCGAGAACGATTAGTTTTGTGTTCGGCCAAGATTGAGAATTGATTATGAAGGAATGTAAAAATATTTTGACATTGAGACTGCAAATAATAACAATTAAAGACGAAAAATGGAAACAAAAGCTCGTTGATTAAGAACTGGTCAAAAATTATGTTAAATTTGCCGGATTTTTTTTTTCATTGTGATCAAGTTATGATAATCTAGTGATTTGACTTAGATTTTGTGTGGGCCTGAATGGTTTTTGTTGATTGAGCTGGTTAACTGCGAAAAGTAATTAAAATTCTTGTGGAAATCAATTAAATACAAACGTTTATCCGCACGCGCTTTCAACTCATTCTGGGATTTATTTACAAATCTTGTGATTATTGATTGATAATTAGGTTGAGTCATTTTAATTGAGCATAACAAAGTGCTTCTGGTTGATAAAATTCTTAAACATTCGATTCACAAGAAGGCAGAATATTCAATTGTTTTTTGAACTTTGATTGTTTTTAAGGGCAGCAACCCGTTTTTGTCAAATTATTCTAATTTTGTTTTAACAAGCAAAGATCGGTCTCGGTTGGATCCTTAATAAAAACTGTGAAAACGGTGAAATCCTTTGCAATAATTAGCTTTCACATTATGAAAATGAGAAAAATATTAAAAACATATTAAAAGTACTGAAAAACAGTTTCGACCCCCGCAAAATATTATTTAACCAAAACCTAATGTATAATAAGGTAGATAATCTATCGCTAGAATGACAAAAATGTATCCGTGCCTGCACA
>JPYR01000480.1:45815-58954 GCA_000775305.1 Belgica antarctica | reverse complement strand
GGATTGGACTGGAGTTTCTACGAATTCCAATGCAAGTAATTGCGATTCTGTGAGGTTCAAGAAGAAATGCCATTGTAATTAAGTCATAAAAGGTGAAATTGTTTTATGACACTCGTTGCTGCTAATTTTTGTAACGGCTAAAAATTCAAATTCAACTGTTTTGAGGCTTTGATTCACTTTTCGCACCGTCTCAATCTTGCACAAACACAGACGCATCGCGGCAGCATCGAAAAAATTCACAAGTCGTTTGATTTTCTAAGCAGTCAGTCGCGTTTTTCGTGTTTCCTATAATTTTTTTAGTTTGCGGCTTAATCGGTACTCAAAAGTGACAAAGATCGAACCATTGGATTNNTTAGTTTGCGGCTTAATCGGTACTCAAAAGTGACAAAGATCGAACCATTGGATTGAGTTTACAGAAAATTTCACTGAATTGAGAGTGAACAAGTGCAAAAGAGTCGAAAAAATAAAAATAAAGTTGTCAAAGAAGTTTTGTGCAAGAAAAGTGAAGCAAAATGAATAAGAACTGTGCTCGCTGCTCCAAAATAGTGTACCCGATCGAGGAATTAAAATGTTTGGATAAGGTGAAGAGTCGTTTGCAGTGGTTCAAGTCGCTGAATCGCTAAATTTAACACAAAACAACAACAAAGCATCTGATGGCCAAGCACTTCTCGGGTTCTCATCTCGAGTTCTTTCACTGAGGAATTTTTGAGGAGCATTTAATCGTCCCGTTACAAAGGTGTTTTTGAGGAGCATTTANNTTAGTTTGCGGCTTAATCGGTACTCAAAAGTGACAAAGATCGAACCATTGGATTACGCTGGATTGTGTCTGAGGGAAAGTTTACAGAAAATTTCACTGAATTGAGAGTGAACAAGTGCAAAAGAGTCGAAAAAATAAAAATAAAGTTGTCAAAGAAGTTTTGTGCAAGAAAAGTGAAGCAAAATGAATAAGAACTGTGCTCGCTGCTCCAAAATAGTGTACCCGATCGAGGAATTAAAATGTTTGGATAAGGTGAAGAGTCGTTTGCAGTGGTTCAAGTCGCTGAATCGCTAAATTTAACACAAAACAACAACAAAGCATCTGATGGCCAAGCACTTCTCGGGTTCTCATCTCGAGTTCTTTCACTCGAATCTTCCGTCTGAAGAGAATTATTTTCACTGCCTTTCGTTGCCTGTACGCTCGCCACATTAACAGTGAATCAAAAAGTTGTGTAATTTCCCGTGTGTGAGTGTTTGAGCACACAAAATTCTGTGTTCAAAGGCGTTCGCTGGAATTCTTCAAATTTCGCAATAAACTTTAATTGTTTTGAAGTTGTGCAAAAACGAAAACATCGGATTCGCTGTCGCAAGCGTCGCACTATAGTGTGCCGGATTCTCCAACAATTCTCTAACAAAAGCGAGTTACTCATCGTTTAGTGGGCGATGAGATCATTAATTTGAATAAATTCGCCTTCGTTACAGCGTAAAGTTGCGAGCTCGCTCACAAAATGTACTTTTGATAAGACTCGTTTACTGTAATGACGTGTTGTGTGTTGTCCACAAGGTTTTTTCGGTGGTTTTTACGCTCATGAAATTGAAAAAATTAAACGAGAAGAAAACCGGATTACTGGCTTTACTTCTTCTGCCTTTCTTCTTATTCTATTCTTGTATGTTCCAATAATACAAGTCTGTTCGATCGCTGAGCCACTCGGGACAATAATTTCGATTTAAGAAAAGTGAAAGAGAGAATTTGGTGGACATTTACGGGCTGAGTCGGTTGGTGGTCGCCGATTGAGCGGATATCGATAGCAATTGTGTGGCTAATCATGTCCCCACTGATTTCAAACCGTGAAAAATGATAAGTGTTGCAATTAATCAATGGAATATGGCTTGCACAACCGAGGAGTGCTCGCCAAATCTCAGCTTCTACTCTTGATTCTAAGCCAATCGCTCCAAATCACGTTCCATACTCGGCTAATCCGCGTCCAAGCATGACTGCTCATTACTTCTCAAGCACTAGCTTGAAAAGTTTTCTTCAATTCCATCGATTACTGTTTTGCAGCATTCAAGGTCACTTTAATCAATTCCTCGTCTCTCTCACCCGCTCCGTCTTGCACACACAGGCAAGGAACTCGCCAAAGAAAGAAAACAAAACACAACAAGTCGCTTTATTACGCAAAGCTCGTTGATAGTAAGTGTGGCAACGACTCGATTAATAGAGTTGTAAAGACTCGTCAAGCGACTTGACTGCGGTTTTGGTGGCAGAAACATTTTTATAGCTCATCTGCTAACATCGCAAATGCTTTCGTCACCTCGCCTTGCTTCTGTGGACTTCTTTGTTCGCACTTCACCTGGAACATATTTAACTTCCGCGACAATCTCTTTCTTCTCACACCAACGTTTTCTTCCGTTCGCGCGTGGATCACACTGCTATTGTGAGGGAAAAGCAGCCATCCGGCGATGATCCGCGTGTCTATTTATGGCACTATCAGTGATGCCCTCGAAATGGATCGTAATCTTCATGAAAAACATGACTAAGAAACTAGTTTCGCTTTAATGAAACGGAAATCTTCTTGGCAGATCGCGTTTCGCGGTCCTGCGAGTGTCTTGGTAATCGCTCCATGTTCGACGAGTTTTGTTTTGTTTTTGGGAACTTTTCCTTTGTTTTCGAGAAGCAAAAAAGGCGAAGCGAAGAAAGACGAAACTTCCATTAAAAACTTTTGATGTTCAACATCCGTCCGTCGTCCAGAGACGTTACTTTCTATGCGAGCGCAAGCGATTGTTTACTTTCGAGTGCATCAACAAGCGAAAAGAAATTGAAAACTGTCCTCTTTTGTTGTCATTAGCGATGAAAATGAGACGAGAAGGGTCACGGTTAGTGAAAGTGTATTAAATCTGATGGACCTTTGACCTCATTAAGCGCTGATCCCGCTTCGAAGGCCTTAACCCTTTCAACACCCTTTTAAAAACCAGTTCTCGGCTCGTTTAAACATGATTTCCTTCATGAATCACGTGTGAGACAAATTTTGCAATAAGTCTCTCGTTCTCTCGTGAGCCGTTGACAGACCACCTCGATGACTAACGTTCTTATCAGTCACGAAGTCTCGAATATTTTGCTGAATAGCATTCTTGCTTCTTTTTGTCCCCCTTCGAGTCACAGCTTAATGGAATGTCACTTTCAATTTAGACGAAAGTTTTCATGTTTTAGCAGGGCCTGAGTTAGAATCAAGTTGGAAACCAGAGTGACGAGTGTTTGGACAAGCTTCGACATCTAACGATGCCCTCAAAAATCGTTTACCCGAGCCGTTGTGAATAGAAAAATAATTTACAGCCAGCGCCGGCTCTAATGCACTCTGCAATGATAAGCCTGATGGAAACCCTTTTGAACGGAAAACAAAACGTTCATCAATAATTAATGCATTCCCCATTATCATGCTCGATGAACCATGTGCTGTTAAGTTGTCTCTATTAAAGGCAGGCATTTCTCCACGGTTTGTTTAGTAGAAAATTATTTCTTTATGCTGCTCGGTGCAGGGGAATGATATAAACATCAGAGCGTTTTTATGATCCATTTCCTCATTACTCGTGAATGGGCCGAAAAAACAGCACACACTGCCGTCGACGCGCTCTGCCTTCCCATCTCCGTTCTTAATTTGCATGTGAATGCCATTCGAGCACGAAAATTGAACGAGAAAACTTCGGTTTAATTCAAGAAATCCGAGAAGTGTCAATAGCGAGAAGTTTTTTTTGATTGATCAATACGAAAGGCAAACACAGAGGAGGCAAACGACACAAACATTTGATTTAGTTCCTTTAAATCTCTTTGAGTTTTGCTCTTTGTTTGTTTTCACCTTTTTTCTTTGCCTTTTCTTTGAACAAATTGCGCCTTTGGCCTGAGGGGTTAGAAGCGAGATTTTGAATATCGCAGGGATCAAAATCGAATGCGATGGATTAAAGTGCTTATCCGAAACTATGAAGGTGTTCCTCGGTCCTCGCCTTTGACCTGAGACTTCATAGTCAAGAATTGACTGGGAATCTCGATCTTTGTTCATTTTTTGACCTTCCTAGAAAAAAGATTTCTTGTGCAAACTTCTTCCAGATGGTTCCGCCTTCTCAGAATCCCACCCAATTCATCAACAAATCCCATTTCTCCAGAAAAATCTTTATGAGATTGAATTCCAATTATTGTTTTCATATGTTTAATCCCAGCGAGGGATCTGTTTGATCACCAAGGGTGCCGATTGCTTTCTTCGCATTTCTTCCTTCAAAATTGCACGCCGGTAATGAAACGAAACGTAGTTTCTCAGGAGGGTGAATTGTGTGTCTATGTGGCACATTATATCCAACCCCATCTAGAGCATGACCCTTCTCTTTGTTATTTTTGCAATTGAACCAGTTGCACGACGTCTGTCGATAACCATTTCCTTCCCGAATGATTTTTCGTGTGTCTTGGCCAGGGCATTACGATTTCATGAGTCGTAATTGGATTAGTGGCAATTTTCTTGTCTCGCAAAGCAGAGCTGCAGTTGGCAGCTCTGTTGATAGGCGTGAGTCATGCTCTGAATTGCAACAAAGCGAACTTTGAATTGGAAAGTCTGATGTGCGATTTCATACAAAACTCATCGACAAATCGATTAGTCGGAGCATCAGCTGACTTTGCCGCCTTTAATCTCGTCCGCTCTAGCGCGCGCCCGGAAACATCTAATAAACAAATCCAACGTTAAACATGTGCCAAAGACATTTAACAGTTACTTCTTGCGCTGACTCCAAAGCGCGAAGCCAAAACTGAGACGACATGATCCATCTCGAAAACGATGCAATTAAAAACTTCGCGAGAAGAGAAGAAAAGTTTTTCTCGCAAAATGCCGCCAGTTACAGCACAAAAAGCGATCGAGAACGGTTTTCCACTGGCAACACGAGAAAGTTGTGGGCAGTTGAAGGCGATAAAGCAAAGCGAGAGATCGCTGGTGTGCCGTGGGATGGGCTGGTCGGGATTCATGAGTCGCCATCCATATGTTTGCATTAAGGAGAGTCCGCCACGGCCCTCTCGGATCGATTTTGTGCAATTAATTTTATTGTTATTTTGCATCACAATTCTACCAATTGTTCTCGATCTTTATCAATTTAATTCTCTCCTTGTGCCTATTAAGCACGAGCAGCTACAAATGGCCTTTTACTCTATCAGCTCGTTATTCACGTGAATTGGAAATGAAATAAAAATTGAAAAAGGTCAATTAATGTGGCATTACCTGAAGTGTGTTGAGTTTTCTCCATGATGCAAGCTCGAAGGGCGTAGGCCAGTGACGGCAATGCTTCAGTGGGTTGTTAAAGCAGTGAATTTGAAAATCAGACTCGGCACTCCCAAAATCCACTTGTGTCAAGCCCCGAGCGTGTAAAACTGGCTCTGGTTGCTAATAAAAGCCTTACAACTGAGAAAAGTTATGTTCTGGCCTTGGAACTTGCGTTTGAACAGTGATGCCGACGATTGTTGCTTCCCAGAAATGTCTGACGTCACCGTTCGTCGAGCCCTAAGTAACGTTCATTCACTTTAATTCGATGTTTGCTTTCCAATTTTACATAAGTCTTAACCAAGTCTTACTGCTGATTGATGTTATAAGGTGCGGTTTCAATTGTCACTGTAAATTTAATCAAATTATCGTTTTATTGTCGTTGTTACAACCGATGATCCGTTTGTTGTTGTCAATTGCACAACGGCATGCGACAACGTGTGTGCTTTGGAGTGGAAGGAACAAACACAGACAGTCTCGTGACAGCTGAACGTTACCGCTTCGTGGACGGTCAAAGTCTGAAAGGCACTTTAAGTGCACTCAATGGTTTCTGCTGGGTCAGAAACGAACATGTTGTCGCAGTAATAAAGCAACTCGAAAAAAATGTCTCCGTATCTCTTCGATTAGAACGTTTAATGGCATGCGGGGCGGTTGGCTGCAAGTACTTTTGTTTTCTAAGAAGGAAGCGTTGTTCCCCTTCACCGAAATTCCTTCTCAAAGACACCTGCATGGGAACATGCAAATAAATGGTGAAAAATAGAACGAGAAGCACGAAGCGACGCAGCCGACATGACTTTCTGGCAATGTTCTTAGTTAAACCATGGAACTGTGAATCGTCTTCATGATCTTTCTTTTCTTGTTGCCATTTTATGGTCGGGAATTCGCTTTTTTTTGGCAAATAACATGCTGGTAATGAGTGGTTTGTTCACCGAAGCAAGAAGTTCTTTAAAGCAAGAGTAGTAACATAAAATTTTATTTAGATTTATTACAACTTTTTTAGTTAAACTGCTTTCTGGCACAACTTTTGAAGCTGAAAACATAGTTTTTTGAACCTTTCTGTCTATATACTGAAGAATTCCCTGCCCAGACGTATCATAAAGTAATAAAAACTTAGTCCATGCAGAGTTGATGGTGTGTGGCGTGGAAAATGAACTTGTGAGAAAAAAGTATTTTTCTTTTTGTTTCTCATGACGGTTTATTCTTCGGGCTGAGTGTTTCCAAATTTCATCTGCAGAGCAAGCAGTTCCCAAGGATGACGTAAGGCGTCGATTAATCCCCATCGCTTGTAATTTGCTTTTGTTTTGGTGGATAATTCCGATCTCGCCCCAGACCAGCATCGCTTTTTGGGCTTCTTTCCGACGAGTAAACTTGCTCAACTTGTTGTTATTGTTGTTAACTGCTCAAGGTTGCAGGCAAGTTACCGTTCTTCTTTCTCCGCTGTTTACCGAGGCTGTGTTCTCAATCCAATTTACACTCGCTGGCGATGCGAAGTGGCGCAGAATGCCTCAAATTAATGAAGTCATTGTTGAGAGTTCCACTTCCACGCCTTAGCGCGAGAGCGTTTAGCTAAATTCTTCCGATATTGACCACCAAAGCGAAAAGAGCGAAGCAAATTCCATTTTAGAGGAAAAAGAAGTCGCGGAACAGCGATACAGAAATTCCATTTTTTACGCATTCCAATTTAATTGCACAACCCAATCTGGTTTTTATTTTGTCTTCTTATTGGACCTGCAGAGAAGCAGAAGGAAAATAAAGAGTTCAAGTTCCATCGAAGATCAGGAAAAAGAAAGCGTAGGAACGGTCGCTTGTTGCTGCTCGACTGATTTGAGCTCTCATTACGTCACATTTCTTGTAAATCACCGATCATCGCTATTAACGAGAGGCCGGTTTCGACGCGAGAGAAGAAAAATGTTAATTGCTGTCACCGATTTCGATTATAGAAAGGCAGTAATCTGTTGACGACGATGCGTGTGCATAAAGTTACGTCATAATTGGATTGCCTTTTCAGGTGATCAACCTCGTGGAGGGAAACCGAAAACCTGAGAAGTAAGAGAACAGCGCAGAAATGGAACCGCGCTCGACTGTGATTCTCTTTCTGCATAAGTCAACGTCTTCGCTGCTGATCTCTTATGACTGAGCAATTTAAAAAGTTGTAAACGAGACGAACTTTGATCTGAATAGCTGAAAAATTATTTTTCATTCACTTGTGAAGCCTTCTGGGGCAAGTTATGACTTTTTGAGTGATTTTAACTTTAAGTTAAACGTTTTGCTGCAAGTTATTCTAAATAAGATTGCAAAGCTTTGTAGAGTTGGTTAGCATTATGACAATCATAATCGTCTGAGGTTCATTTTCTATAAATATTGAGTAACGTCCAAGACCTTTTTTGTTCAAAACTGAAGCACTCTCCCCTCAAAATCCATGTTCCAAGGCATCAACAATTGTAAAATGGATCAGTCACGAGAGAAAAATTATTCTGCAAAGTTCATTTTTATGTCATCCACTGAACATCCATGGAATTGATCATGAAGCCATTTCAACGTGAAACAAGAAATACGAAGACTGACTCGACAGAGATTCTTGTCAACTGCTGCGCTGTTTCACTCCAATTGCTTTGCATCCCGAAGTCGTTGGAACGATGGCGATCATAAAAATATATCTTTTGAGACACCAGAATGTTCTTGATCGACCGAGCCCTCAATTTGATTGCACTTGAACTGCACGGAGATGCAAAAACTGGAACGCCTTAAAGCGATGCAAATCGATAAATTGTATTCAAATAAATGCGAGTTGACCGGAGCTGCCAATCGCGCGGTCGGTAGGGAATGAATAAATGAATTTATTGGGGACACACATTGAGAAGCGCGCGTTCATGTTGTGTATGCTTCTTTCTCGCGATATTTATGAATGGAAATTGATTCCGATTCAAATTGAAATTAATTGTTTGTCGTTGTGTTGGTGAATGGATGGATGGTTCGCGATCGTTGAGCGTCTTTGAGATGTTATTGAGCCTTCAATGTGTCTGTCTTTGGATTGTCTTCGATCTCGGTGTTCTTCTTCTTGTCGCACTGCAGTCTTCAGCGGCATGTCACGGTCGTTTTCGTTGCCCACAGATAGAGAGTTGAAATCACGCGCCCCAAAACAACAATGACGCGATTTTCCAATGACATCGCCTCGGCTTTGACGAATAAATCAAAACGAAATGGTTATTATTTCGCCTGACTTTGTGTGGTTAAGCTTCGTTTATTCTTTCTCATGTAAATTGCAATCATCCATCGGCACACCCAAGCCCGCTCCAACATTTCAATTATATTTCACGGGGGCACTCGAGGGAGAAAATGTTTTTTTTAACAAAAAAACTGCTCGTAATCTTCGGAAGAATTTATTTTACGCTTTAATTTATTTGTTTTGGAAATGGAAAACAAAATTTTTGAAGATTGTGCCACCAACGAGCGCTCAGAGAAATATTTCATATGACGCCGCACCTTAATGGGCACTCATCTGTGCGGTTTCAGAGCTCTGAAAGGAATTCCTTTCATCTCGGCTTGGATTTTGATGGCTCGTTGATGGTTCAAAAGGTGTTTATGTTTCATTAACAGTCGACGCTGCTCAATTCTCGATTTATCAAAAAGGTCAGAAAAAGATTTTTTTCACTTCGTCTAAACAACGTTTTGCTTTGACTCTCAGCTTGAGTCTCACTTGAGTTGAAGAAAGCAAATAAAAAACTAAAGTGTGACATTCCAATTGATTTCTGATGGTCAAAGTCATTCAATAAATCAATTAGTTGGATCGTGGCTCGGGCAAAATCTGTTTGATTCTAACCTTCGGCTCAGTCTTTGTGTGTTAATTAGACACAAATTTTCTTGTTTTTCTTGTAAACTGTGCCAAAGGGTATGTCGAGGAGTGATGCTTCAGGTTTGAGTGTCTGAAAATCCATAAATTTTGGTAATTAATGAAGAGGCAAGTTTGTTTCTATCTATTCTACCTGTTAAAAACACGTCTAATACGATGACCTTTCGTATTGTTGACAAATGCCGCAGCTATTTCACTGTTCTCAGAAACATTTTCAATGCCTTCTGGTTGAACTGCCAGTTTAGCAGTCCACCAATCAAGTTTCTTTCACGGCGCACCCTTGACTCGACTCGAATTCACCGCCCAAGCAAGCAGTTCATTAACACTTCGATGCTATCACACAGCACACAACAAACAACCGGGTAGCCAGCGTTATTGATGGCGGTGATACGGGATCGTTAATTAATATTAATTTGGCTTTGATCGAAATTCAATTTCCCCGATGCGCCTAACGATCCACTTGTGTAACCCGATCGAAAAACAATCGATTTTCCATTGAACACCGCAAGCTGTCGATAAAAACTCATTTTCGGGTCGGCTTATGTAATTCCATAACAACACGGTTGCGTAATGACGTGAAAATACCTTCACTTAGATTCAGTTTCTTGTTTGGACAAGATAACGTCGGAGTCATGGAACGCAACCATGAACCGCATCACGAAAACTTAAGCACCGAATCAATCGGTAGCAATCGAAGTATTTACGAAAACATTCCGAATGAGCTCAGCCAAACATATAATCAACCGACGAGCTTGAGAGAAACATCAGCTGGAAGCATCTCATTAAAGTCTCATCATCTGATCTAATCAGCGTTACATGAAAAAGAAACGAAAATATCACCAGACCATCGCTGGCTGACTTATGATTCATCCATTATTTATTAATTACCAACAATTTCACATTTCCAGCGCTATAAATTACCATAAATTTGCTTCTCTTGAGCGTAGAGCCGAGTTTCGGCATTCAAGGGGGCGAGTGGGAGTGATAGATGCAAAGCAATTGTCCGGCATAAGGACGTGAACCTTGTCGTTATAAGAAAATCACTTCAAGAAGGAAATTTTCGTTCAAAGTTTTCTTTGTAAACTGAGCAATGAGATTGAACGTCATCAAGTACATCAACGACGTACCTCATACTCTGCCTCTTTTAATTCAGTTCAACAGACTAGAGTGCCTCATGCGTCTTATGTTATGCACAATATTGTCTTTCGAACTGCGCCAAACGAGAATCCAATTGTGGAATTTATGAATGAGAAAATCTGACGGAAAATTGCTATTTATGATGCTCTCTACTCGAGGCTTGGTCTTAATAATAGCAATTTGCATTTCTCTGTTATACAAAAACATTCAGTATTATGTAATTGGCTATACATGAGAGCGACGATGATTGATGGAGAGCTTTAGCTTTCAACCTTAGTTTTTTTCGGAAAAGCAAAGCAATTTTCTCCGAAGAAGAAAAAGTGTTTATAGATCGACCGACAGCCTGGAAAGCACTGGAAAGCAATGGTTTTAATTATTATTCAAGGGTGGTAATGAGATTGTAATCATTTGCATGTCGATTGTTGCTGAAACGTAAACATTCCACGAAGCTTACAACACGCGGTTGTAAATTCCTACAGTTGTTTGTAATTTTTCATCGGTGTTCGCTAAAACTGGCACGATGACGTGTTGAATTCCAGACTGTTTGTGACCGGCTTATCACTCGTACCGCCTGATAACTCCCAGTTGTGATAGCAGCTGTGAGAATTGTTGCCTTTTACAGTCAAACACAGAACACGTTATTGGAGATTAGCGCAAAGCGATAAGATAAGAAACTTGCAGGCAAGTCGCCGTTAGTTGATGTAATGGAACCGCGACGAGAAAGAAACTCTTCACTATCATCGAATTTGAAGCGTTTAATTCGCCCTTGTTGAACAAATTGTGTTTCTAGCGAAAAGAAAAATCAGATCGGAGTTAACGCGTGTGTGATCAGCATAAATTTTGATAGAAGCGGAAACTTTCCCCACCTCCGAAGCCACATTAAAACCATGAAAACCGTTGAGCTCGAGATGTGACGTTGATAGGTATTGAAACAAAATTGATTTACGAGTCTTGATTTGAGGTGAAAGTGAGACATGAGCCTACGCAGTCGATTGAATTCTCAGTTTTATTGATTCCGTAACGAGAAGTTACTGTAAATATTTATGCTAATGTTTGCCTCACGTCACTAAATCACCAACCAAACAAAAGCTGGTCGCACAATGGGAGAAATATTTGTTCCATGTCGATATTGATCAGCCTCGGAGTGTCTCGTGTCGTTAATGGCTGCTGTTTATAGTCCGTTGTTTGAGGTGCTTTGATTAAAT
The DNA here is from genome assembly GCA_000775305.1 of Belgica antarctica. Lineage (NCBI taxonomy): Eukaryota > Metazoa > Arthropoda > Insecta > Diptera > Chironomidae > Belgica > Belgica antarctica. The sequence goes on along the minus strand of JPYR01000480.1, from coordinate 47,498 downwards.
GCTAATAAAAATATTATGACAGTGCGCCCGAGCACCGTGTGACGGGATTAATGGTTTCAGCAACATTTTTATTTTAACTGCATAAAAATTAAGTTTTATTACACCTTTCGCTCCATTCAGTGCTAAATCATGATTATTGGGGCTGGTTTTCAGATGATGGTGATGATTGAGAGATGACCAACATCGTTACTTTCTATGCTGACACAGTCGTGCACACTAATTTGTTGATGTTTACACTCACGAGTCTGCTCAGAGCGTAACTTTGCCACGTTTCCAAGCATCCCACATCACTGATTGACCACCCAAACGTCGGCGAATCCACCCAAAGCACCCGTCATAAGAAATCATCGACCGTTAAACCATTACATCAAATATGATCGACACGATTCAGAGCAAATCTTTGAACTTTTTTGCACCGAATGCCGTGAATTTAATTAATAAAAGTTCACTCAAGTCTGCGGTTGACTTGAGTTTGCATCGAGATTAAGTCTTTTTGCAGCTTGATCGATCATTCAAAGCAGCTGTTCACTCAAAGCATGCACTTCTGAATGGATATTTGGATCAATCGCAGAAATTTCATGACTCGAGTTCACTTTTTAATTGGTTTCGTATTTCAATGAACGACAAATGTTCACCTTCGTCTGAACTCGAAAACAGTTTCACGAAATTGGTCTCACGCCATGCCCGCTAAAATGCCAGTTTCAATCTCTGTTGTCGAAAGAGAAAATTGTGTAACAGTTTATCGAGATTTTCTTTCTCTAGGTAATAAATTGTGTTGATTCAAACGCACAACCGGGAAATATTTAATTAAAATATTTAATAATCGCTGTGGGATTGTTTGGAGAAGAAAAAAACACACTTTCCACCAACTTTAATGGCCATCGCTTAGCTTCTGTTTGTTGTGACTTTTGAAAACTTTTAAGTATCCAGTAATTAATGTCTCGCGATAAGCAGCGAAACAAAAACGTCGTGTATGTGCTTATCATAAAATTTTAATGACAATTTCCTTCTTTCTCTTTCTCCGTTTGTTTTTAGACCTGGCACAAGACGTGCTTCAAGTGCACAGAGTGTAACATGGCTCTCAACATGAAAACATACAAGGGCTTCAACAAAAGTCCGTATTGTGAAGCGTAAGTCAAACAGAATTTCCTACTTTCTGCCCCATGTAAATGCAAAATAAAACGTCATTCACCATAATCCACCTTCGAGACGCAGACATCATTGAAAACTTCCGATTGTGATGTGTTCTTTGTTTGGAACATGTTTTCCCATGGGTTGGCACATAAATGTGGAAATCTTTCGGCTTCGAGTTTAACATGTCGCTGACTCGGAAGAATGGGAACTGTTTTAAAGTTGAAGAAAAGCAATGCTAACAAAGCAGCAGCAGCTGTATGACGGTTCTGATGTAAGATATGAGGTTATTAGCACTTTGACTGCTTGCCTCTTAGCAACTTCTTAATCTGGATTTTATGTTTTTCTAAACTTCTAAGCTCGGCTCATAAAAATCTTGCTTAAAAAGTGGGAAAAATCGCGGAACAGCTTTTCTATTTTTATAACGAAGATCGTTCAGTAGATTCGTTAGAAATCGCCACATCACCAATTGCACTCTGGTCCGCGATCTTAGTATGATTAAATTGGCCCGGCTAGCTCAGTCGGCAGAGCACGAGACTCTTAATCTCGGGG
>JPYR01000480.1:0-43390 GCA_000775305.1 Belgica antarctica | reverse complement strand
GGTTAATATTTTGCAAAAGCTCGGAAATAATATTGGATAATTCGATGAAAGTTCTGCGCTATCGGAACTTGAGTCATTTTCAACTGTGTTTCATTCATGTGACGCACAGCAAAGAAGAAAATATGTATGCGCTGTGTGGAACACATAAATGAAGAATATTTTGACAGTCATGGCTTATTTTATTTACTTTGAACTTTATTTTGACATTTTTCAACACCTGTTTCAATTTTCAAGTGAAAGTAAAAAGTTGCAAAAAATAACGCTCAGGACAGGATTCGAACCTGTGCGCGAAGATCGCAATGGATTTCAAGTCCATCTCCTTAACCACTCGGACACCTGAGCTCAGTGAATTCTGTAATGCTTCTCTGGCAGAAAGCAAATTTGAAGCAGAATGTCTCGAGACTTGGAATACTTAAAGATTTTGGAATATTTCCTTTAAGTTTCTTTAGGTTTTGAGGAATAACGATTCGGTTCTATCTTCTTCTGCTTGAGCTGTGCTTTATGACTGCAAAGCTTTTGACAATAAGGAAAACTGATATTAAACACCGTCATGACTTTAAACCGCTTGGCAGCCTTTACTGAAATAGTTCAAAAATTCCATCCACAATTTTTTTACGGGGATAAAAAGTGAAATAACCTGACCAATTTCGTAAACTATCCAAATTGTGTTCATTTGAAGGCTTTGCCATTGTCTATTTATCTGTGATCATTCGATGTCAATTGCGTTATTCATCGTAATAAACATTTCGATTTAACTTTTGTTATTTATGAGCACCATAAAGAGATTTGCGCACTCGGTAGCATGATTTTAAAAATACTTTTATGGTCAAAGACGTTGACACTCGATAGCTTTAGAAGTATCAACACTTCAAATCGACTGGAGACAATGAGAAAGCTTCGTGAAGAGATTTATCGGCCGCTGTTTCACATTTCAATTAAGAAAAACATCTGCTTGAAACTCTCCGACCGGGTCTTGCAGTATTTTCGCTTTGTTCGAGTCTTAATTCATGTTTCATATCACACATTTAACTCCGAGATTTCCCATAAATAGAAGACGAAGAGCGAGAAGAATTCTTTCCCGAGCTTAACTCGCTGTTAATTCATTTGCCATCTATAAATCATTCTGAAGACTCTCGAAGTCGATGCTTCTGGCAAAAGTTGTGGAGGAAATAAAAGTCGTAATTCATCCGGCGGAGAGTTTAATAAGAGAACTGTTCTGACTCGAGAACGTTAGCCAGTGAATTAATCACCGCATGACGTCAACTTTTAATATTTCTCGAAAGGGCGAAATCAATTGTCAATGTCAAGTAGCAGCCCGAGATGTGGAAAGTTCCGTGCGAACAACACAATAGAACAATTCTTTGCGTCGCTTTAGCGTTTGATAAAAACTGCTGGGGTGTTAATTGTGTCGTGGAGTCGTTTTCAAGTGCCGCATGTCGCCTTATTTGGCGATGGCAAGAAAGTTAATTTATTCCAACATGCAACACACAAAGCAAACATCATATTGCAATTAAAGTGAAGGGAGACATAGGAGTAACATTACAAATTACGAGCAATTCAATTCCATCTTGTTTATTCTAAATCGTGCATATTTTTTGCAGCCGCATTTGCCGCTAAATTATTAAATATTCTCGAGGAGTTATTGTGGCGAAGAAAACAAAAGAGACTCTCTGGAATTCCTTTGAGCTGTGATCAGTCTTCGTGACTCACTTCGCTTAAAAGAGTTTTCTGCGAATGTTGTTTGCTTCGGTGACTGCTAGAAAAATTACCTATTTGATAATCAAAGACGTTCAGCCTATTGACGTTCTCATGATTAATATTCATGGCTGATCGTAGAGTGATTTATTGCACAATTTAAAATTGTAACAGGAATTATCGTTGATAGCTGTTAATAATCGCACGAGCGCGGAAGAAAGCGTAGTATTAAGGCCCAGCGAGCCTCTAAGACGATGAAATATTGCATCAAAATGAAGCGTGGAGAATCTGTCGCCAGCTTCTCCTACAATGTTGCAGTCTGCAACTATCACAAGACATTGCTTCGCTGAGCTTTCGGTTCGAGAAATATTTTTTAATGACACTTCAAATCTCGGCAAGATCTTCGAGGCTGAAAACGGTCAACTCTAAACACACAAACTCCGGAAATTCTTCATTTTCATAAATTAAATCTCTTCCAGAGAAGCGAAGGGAACAGTGAAAAGACGAGAAATCAACCGCAATGGATCAGCATGAAATTACCGGACTACTTAAGCCACATATTTGTCATCGTCATTTGGAATTTTTGAGATTTTTCAATACGCTCGAACGTCGCTGTGGTGTGTACCAGTGGCAAATGATGATTTGTTTCAATCTTTGCCCTCATTAATTGCCCGCAGCCGAGGCTCGCTTCTCTTCTCGATGATCCAAAGGCAAACACACGAGAGGCGCACAATTCATAAATGAAGAATTATGGCACGGAGAAAATTAATCATTAGGAAACCTTTGCGCCGATAAAGAGAATCTCTAAGCGGCATTGATGAATGGCCAATAAACTCCTTATAAGCTAAATTTACACTCTGCGAAATTAATCTTTCACTATCGAATTTCGTTTTGTGGAGCAGCACTCCATTGAAAAGCTATTGCAAGGCTCTTAAAACGGAAAAGTTTCTGTTCATGAAGCCCCGGCCCGTTAATAGCGAAGACTTAGAAAAGCGAAAAGTTTTCTGCAATTTATCAAACGAACGTCTCTGCATTGTAATCACAACTCATTTATCACCGGACCATTTGCACGAAGCTTCAACCGCGGCTCCAGGGCGAAAGTGATCGTTGAAATGAAGCTTGCGTGTCGTTGTTACGATAATGTGTCTTTGGGTGATAATTGCTGGGGCCAGCCAGCACCGAACCATTCATCATCATTCAATAAATAAACAAAACATCGCGGCTATGCAATTTACACCAAGTCATTCTAGAAATTGCGCGAGAAAACGTGATAATTTAATTGACCAAAAGTGGGCTGGGAAAAAGTCACAAAAAGTTTCTTCTGTAATTATGGTCTTAATTTGCCACTTTTCTTTCTGTGGTGGTGGTGGTGGTGGTGGTGGTGGTGGTGGTGGTGGTGGAGGTTAAGCAGAATCAAGTGCGGTCTGCTTGTTTGTGACACTTCATTCAGCTAGCTGACTTCCCCATAAAAATCCTTTGTTCCGAGAAATTCCATGTTGTGTTGTGTGAAGAAGGAACTTTTGCCACAAAACGGAGGTTCAGAAGAAACTTAGAGCGCAACAGAAGAAAGCTATCCGAGAATGTTAGTTCATGTCATATTCACTGCTTTGATTGGACATTTGATTTCAACATTCACCTGATCCTTTTCATGCATTCTTTTATCAACAAGTTCGAGTTGGCACCGTCAACGTACTTCTTAACATCGAGCTTATGGAGATCTTCTTTCAAGTTACAATCCATGTTCACCAGCAAAGGGTGCAGCCTATCGTTGGACCAAGTCACAGTGAGATATTTTCGCGATTTCACGATTTTAGTCAAATCGATCTCCACATTCCTGTCGTTCTCGTTTCTGTTATCTCGCGAATGATAAATTGAAATGCAAATCTGGTTCTTTCATTGCTTTCTCGATTCGTTTCATTCTGCTTGCCTTGTTTTAATAAGGAATTCTTCGTTTCTTGGAGGGGGCTTCGTTGAAGCGGATTAAGAGCGAGATTAGATTGGAATCAAACATAAATGGTCATTTGAACAACAAATTTTCTGGGATAAGTCGACTTTGGGATCGTTTAGAAGCTTCGACGTCGGCGTGTTTCAATTGAAGACCACGCTACAAAATTGTACGCAGTTTCAGGTCAAGCAATCACTGTACGTTTAATTCAGCGGCAAGTTTTTATGGGCAGATAAGTTGCATAAACCTCATCAGCTTCTTAAATTGTATCGATTTAGGTAATGCCATCTATAAAACCCAAGTTAAAGCCAAATAGGCCATGATCACTGCTTTTAGCTATAACAATACCCAGCCTACGTCTGCTTTGATTCCTCGAAGCCAATAATCGAGCTGACGTCACCGCCCATGCCATGTTCGATGACTTTTTGTACTTGAATTGGCAGTTGTGGTGCAAACTAGAGATAGTCTTGAGCTATTTATTAAATGGAAATTAATGCTTTCCATTCTCCATCTCTCTTTGTCCCTCATCGCTCAAGTTTCCGTTACAATTTCTTGCGAGATTTCTGCTATTAGAGAATCTGTTCCACACGAATCTATAAATGTTTCCGTCTGAATTTTAATAAATTTGAATTTTCCCGACTTTTTATGCATCTTGCCAAGCTTCTGTTTGCCTTGTGCATAAAAGGCACAGAAATTTATATCCAACTGCAACATAAAAATTCGCTTCGACAAGCGATAAATTGAAAGTTGATTGCGGACTGAGAGGAAATAAATAAAATTCGATGTCGGCGGAGATGAATTTATTCGCTTCTCGATTAACTGGCGCTGTGGATTATGATGAGCTGAGAGCCCTCACAGCGTGCCACAAAGACAACCCATAAAATAACTGAATCGCTTTTCGCCATTGACGGGCATTGAATGCAGTTTTAAAACAATTGCAAATGCGTGGAGCTCTTTGCAAAAACATCGCGTTTAATGAGAGCGCCGTGGTCGCTTGTAAGGTCGCCGTCCCATCTGATTTGATTTATTAAGCATGATTAAGCGTTTCATTGTCATGTCCAAGCGATGAATAGGCGAAACATTAGGAACGGTTCAATGCGAACGGCGCAGATTGTAATCAGATCAATGCGTAAAATTCAATTCGTGATATGAGACGAGAACGAGACCGATTGTCAAAACAAACGAAATCAATTCAACAAATCGCTCGAGGTTCAATGTGAACCGAAATTTCAAGGTCCGAGCGACTATTAAACACACTGCGCATTGTGTCGGGTGAAAATTCGATTTGGCTGGTTTTTCGGGCTGCGGAACATTTAACAGAAAATAAAACTTGTTCCGCACTGTCGTCGGTCTTAGCAGTGGCACTCATAAGAGATCCGTTGCTTAAAACGCTTGCTGGCCGATATTTCCGCCTTGCAGCCCAAAAAACTCTTTATACCACCAACAAACAGTGTCGTTCGCTGTTTTATTGTTGGCCGCAGCTAAAATTGTTGTTTGAGGAAGCGGGCCATAGCGAAAGAATGTCGAAAAGTGACACGGCCAGAGACGAACAACAAAAGCAGAGCAACAAGAAAAAGTTCAAGGTCACTAAAGCTCAAACAAAACGAAGACAATTTTTTCGTTTTGTCTTCAGAGAACTTCAAATTGAGCAGAAAACGGTGAGCTTGATGGTCGGAACGCCGATGACAAACGACAAAAACAGTTTTGATTGATTTTTCTTCTACTGGTCGGATCCGAGTGTAAATCGAACAATGACTCAGCGCTGATTTCGAGAATGTGATATTCTCCGCTTCATTGTCTCGGCCGGCCGCGGTTCCCATCGCCATCCGAAAAGATGAAGCAATTAACCGCAATTCTCTTTGATTTATGAATAAAACACGAAAATTGTGTTTTCCGAAAGAAGAAAAACTTCTTGTTTGCTAATTTTGAGCTGAATTCATTTCTGTTTCTGGGAGAATTTAATTGAAACCGACGGCGTTATACGCAATTCACTTCTTTCTTTCTCTCCAGCCGGTTCTGATTTGGGATTTCCTAATTACCGTCGACACAACAATGGAAAGTCGGCTCGAGTAGATCAAGCGTGGACGTGATGAAACTTTTGCTGCTTCGAATCTTTGCTCAATTGTCGATTACAGGCAGAAAAGTGTCTCAGATGGAACTGTTGATGGAGTTTGTAACAGTAACAAATAAGATTTCTGTCTTCGAACACTGATCACCAAACAGTGACGCAATTTGAACACGTTCCACTTACTCTGCTGACTGTTGGCGACATTAAATGGAAAATTCATTCAACCGGAGCAGATTCAATTAAAAGTGACAAATGCTTACAACAGCGACAATAAAATCCTTGAGACGCTTCTCAATCGATTATTGAAGCTCTTATGCAACAAAGCTTATCTTTAGACTCGACCGCCGTTTTCGGGAGGCATTTGAGAATATTCCGACGTTTGATTCAAGTGTATCGACACCGCAAACGAATGCAAATTTATGTTAATCGCGTCATGCTTCAACATTTTTATTGATCACTTTCGCTTTCTTGTCGCTCTTGTTTGTTAGTTTCTTGTGGATATAGCCCTCAATCACAAAAACTGGGTTCTCTACAGCTAAATACAAAATTGTCGCTAAAAATATTGCTGCCAGCAAGTCTCCATAGAACTTCTGCGTTTGTTCCCAAAAGCCCCAGTAGCTCGGTTGCTTTGTGTTGAAAAGAGTTACGAATTGGTACATTCGATGGGTCAAATAAATACTCAAGCCCATGCGACCAAGTGGCTGCCACTGTCTGTGCGACAAGAACCAGCGAACAATTCCGCCAGTTCCGTTTTGGCAGGCAAAGATGATCCACGCAACTGCGTAGCTCCAAAGCGTTCGATAGCAAGTCAGGTGTAAAGCATTGCGAAACTTTGAAGTTTTGTTGTCGATCAATTGCTGGAACTGGTAATAAATGAGAACAAGATACGTCAACGTGCCAATAGAGAGAATCCATAAAAAGGCGTCGAGGTATTTGTTGATCTTCACTTTCTTGCCCTTCGTGTAGTACATGATGTAACCAAGCATTATTCCGATGACCCACGGACCAAGACGCAGATGCGCTGGGAAGTAGAACTTCCGGTGCCACCGAACTTTTGCTTCATCTGTTGACCTAAAAACAATTTACGTTAGATTATAAACCAAAATTCTCAGCTTTGCTTACATTCTATGAAGATAAACAGCGATGTCGTGTTTGTAAACCGTAGCGAACAAGCAAATTTGAGTAAGCACCACAAGGCAAGGTAGAACCCAAAAGAACTTCTTGCCCCATCTCCAAAGCGGAAAAATCAGGATTGGGCTGATCAGGAACAGCTGGAAATCCACGGCCAAGTACCACGGAACTTCGTAACACTAAAATAGTTTCGTTATTCAAAGTATTTACTGAAAATTGCTAGATTTCAACCATTGCATGCGCGTTTGTGTAAACTGAAACATGAAGCAACGCAGTCCACCAGTATTGCACACACTCGCCAGTCGGCGGGTTGAAGAACGGTCCCGATCCTAAAAACTTCGTGAACGATACAAAGAACAGGATCATGACTGCTAGTGTCGGAGTGTAACGAAGGTATCGGTGCAAATACATCCGCGGAACGTTGAGCGTGTTTCTGTCTAAAGCTCCCATCATTGACCAAGTCACCAACAATCCTGCGATCACGAAAAAAGTCTCGACAGGCTTCTCGTAATTGGTGTAAATTACATAAAATAAATTTTGCTCAATCAAGGAGATGTCGTTGTAGACTGGAAACCACAAGCGATCGTCGCTCCTAAAAATGTCGCTAATCAGTATAAAATTCAATTAATTGGCACGATTTCTACCTGTGACCAAAGATAATCCAGATGATTGAGATTGTTTTGAGGCCATTCAAGCAATTGATAACGTTCGGCGATTTGCTTTCAGTTGTGTCAAACAGTTTGGCGCCATGCGAGTAGAAAGAGAAGGCTGCAAGCAGCTTGTTTGGCTCTTCTGAAAAGTTTCTTGATAAGAGATTCGTTATCTACGCAAGGATTAAAACTTGCTCGATTGCTTTGTCATTGAAACTTCGTAAGTGGTGCTGATAATAACTGCTGCAATCAAAAGTGCTGCCACGGTGCTGCAATACATTTATCAGAATCTGGTTGTGAATGTCTAAGTCGTGAACTTACAATGCAAAAACATCGATGGCTCCAACCTCGATTGGATCATTAGTTCGACAGTTGGCAGCAGAAGCTTTCAAGTTGTCTTCCTCAAATATTTTGTTGGCATAAGCGACAACTTTCTGTGGCAAACATGTCGCTGGCAAGCAAATTCCTTGTCCTAATTCGACGTCCTGTGCCATCGGTCCAACAACGCTCCAATCGAAATGTGATTCTGGCAGGTTCACGTCGTCAGCGAATGTTGTAGTCAGCATGCAGTGCTGGCCTTGAACTTGCTCGTGTCGGAACTTCACACACTCGGTGTAGTGGCCTGGATTCTGGTGGTTGCCATGAAGAATCCCTGAAGGAACCTTCGCCCACGTGTCGAACACTAGTTAAGTAGCAATTTTTATCACTGAACTTTCAAGTTCATCAAAAATCTGCACTCACGTTTCAAGGCCCACATTTCGCGTTTCTCAAAAGCGGTGTCGAACGAATTGAGCTGTTCATCGCACTTTGCATCGTCATACTGTTGTTTTGAAGACACAAAATCAATTGAAATCAAAGCCAAAACGAAAACTCTTAAGACATTCTTCATGTCTGGTCGTCAGAAATGAACTACTTGGTCAGAAAAGAACTCTCAAGTTTATAAAAGTGAATTATCGGCTCAACTGAGTTTTAATGATTAGATATTCAGTGAACAAATGGTTTTTTAATCAAGTTGATTTCAAGTAGCAATAAAAAGTCATTTTCGGATTATTGCGGCTTTTTGTTCAGCTTTGTTTATCGTGGCTGCTTAAAGGAAACTTTGAAATTGATGACGTTGTAAGGAGCTTTAGTTGCAGTCAATTTTCAACACCCAAGTTTTTCCTTACTTTAAGCTTCAACATTATTATTAACCTATTTCGGCTTCTTGTCGCTCTTGTTTGTTAGTTTCTTGTAATTGTATCATTCTCTCATAAAAACTAGGTTCTCTAGTTACAGAATTGTCGTTAAAAATATTGCAGCCAATAAGTCGCGACAGAACATTTGAGTTTTCTTCCACAAGTCATCGTAAAATAGTTGCTTTCTACTGAACACTGCTACTAGCTGGTACATTCGATGCACCAAATAACTACTCAAGCTCATGCAACCGAGCGGCTGATAAGATTAACAGTATTGCTGGTCACTGTTCGTCATTAAATTTTCATTTGCTTGAAGATTAAACGGTTTTGTCCGTCTTGAATTCTGCCAAAGTAGCTATTTTCATTTCATTTCATTTTTATTTCTTTCTTATTTTTGTACATATCACTTCCATCAGGCACCAACATTTAAAACTATTTTTGTAAATTTAAAAGTAGTTTTCACTTTTGATGCTTATTCAATTGACGCGTGTGCTTGTTTACTGTTAAGCAACAACGATGTTTATGGGAATATCTCATCGAGCTCGGCAATTATGATTAACTTGATTTTGATGCGATTAACGGTCGTAAAAAGTTCTGAGTCGAAATGAGTTTCTGAAATCCGAAACTTCGTTATGTTTAACTGCCAAGATATTCTGGTAATTATTGAGAAACCAGAGAAACGTCGATCGATGAAATCCGATCCCAAATGAATGCATAAAATCAACATTAAAACCGATTGGAACACAGACGTTTCATGCGGTGGTCTTCTGGCTTGAAATTAGGTCTAATTTAATCTTTCGTTTGCATCTAAATGAACTGCCAGTTACAACTTTATTGTGAAGAGAAATGCTGCGTTGACTTGGACTCGATCGTTAATTACAATGGAAAATCTTTGTCGCCGATTATCGCGCCTCGATCACGCTCGACACTTGGCCGTGTGTATGAGTGAAAGCGAATTGCGGAACTGAACGGAAAATAAAGTCGTTTAAGTCGTACACAATGCCTTATCAGATCAAGTTGAAAACGTGACAACGATCTTTAAAAGGAGTTTCAATTAACAATCAAACAAGTTGTATCACCGCCAAGACTGGCAGCGCTCGAATCCGCTGCGGAATAGCAGCGACAGAGTGTCAAAAAGCTATTTCGCATTTAAATCAACGAGTTTGTTGACTCGGCTGAAAGCAAAAGTCTTCCTTGAAAGCGTTTTCGATTCCCCACGACGAGACGTTCGAGATGTAAAGCGTGCGTTGTTATGTTTTCAAACGTTCTTCTTTGTTCCTCGAAATCGTTTAACGTAAAAGCAAAACAAAGCCCGAACTGCCTTCGCCATCATCATCTCGAATTTACAATTGATGGTGGTTTCAGTTGCATCATAAACAACCACAGAATGAAAATTGCGCAATATGCACGTAAAATGTGTGTTTTTTTGTTCTCTCTCTTTTGTGGCTTTAAATCAACTCGTCTCGGCGATGAAGGTGGCGAATGATGTTGCAATTGTTGTGGAATAAAGGTATTCATTTACTCAATTCTTCCGATCTTCGTTCACAGACATATCCCAAAAGCGAAAGCAACAACAATAGCCGAGACGCCGGAGCTGAAGAGAATCGCCGAAAACACAAAGCTCCAGTCAAACGTGCTCTACCATGCCGAATTCGAGAAAGCGAAGGGAAAATTGACACAGGTGAGAGTTAAAGGCGACTTTTGAGATGAATCTCGACTTAACTGACGATCTCTTACAGGTTGCTGACGATCCCGAGACTTTGAGAATCAAGCAGAACACGAAGAACTTTTCGAACGCCGCGTATCATGGCGACATCCAGAAGAAAGCCGAGATGGAGCGTCAACGCGAAAACACTGAAATCGTTGATAATCGAGGTGAGTTGACTGTCTCAAGATGAGATTAAGTCGTCAGACAGCCGAGTCTGATGAATATTGTCATGCTTACCTTTGTTTTCCATATTGCACAACCTTATTTATTGCCGTTTACCAGCCGAACATCTGTAATGGATTTTTCTTACAATTTCTCTGTTGCATCCGAGGCATTGTCGCGAAGACAGCGAGCTACGAGACAAGTCTGAAGATCTTAACCCCACTCTTGAACAAGCAGTGACATTTAAAAATTTCGTGTTTTGTAGCTTTCGAGATTTGAGACTAACGTTTTTTGATTTCAAGTCAATTTCTTTCGAATTTCAAAGGTTTCTGATAGACTTTCAAATTGATCTAGCCTCAGACGGCTTCACCAGAACATATTCCATCTTTCTTATGTACCGTGTCGATGTGTCATCTTTTTCATGTCGTCAGCACAAAAATCCCCCCGACGAGACCTTTTATTTGTCATCGTTCGTACTTGCTTCATAATTCCTCCAAGCTATGTTTTTTCGCTGATTATTTATGATGTTTACATAGCCTCCATCTGATGACATTGTCAGATGTTTTTCCAGTTCTTTTCACGTCGCGGCAAAGCCGAACGACGGAACATTAACAATTGGGGAAATTGGGGCACGTAATTAATTTTAAACATCATGCTGCGGAGATTTAATTTTGAATGGGAAAGTACAAAGAATTCGGGTTTAATTCACAGTCCCGGGAGACGCTAGATGCTCAAACATGTTGTTAGAATAAGTTGTTGTGCTAATTTTAATTAACTAATTATTTTGCTTCCTCTCTCTCGCCTTCTCTACCTTTTATGTTATGTGCTTCGCGCCCGGTTGTTATCCATCAATGTTGTTTGTTGTATGTGCTCATTTCATGATCACCACCTTCATTATTTTTCACCGACCGATAAGACCACAATGAATCTGAATACTTCTCCGAAACCTTGGCCGCCGAATCGTTGCCGCACTACCAGCAAGTGCCCAGCAAGAAGGACACTCCGTCGCCGACGACATCACCGTACTCTTCAGTTGACGCAACAAACCACGTGAACAACAATGGACAGCAGCAGTATCAGCCACCCAAGCAGCAGACCCCGTCGCCTCCACAACAAATCACGCCGGTCAATAATCAACCGAAATATCAGCAGCAGCCGATGTACAACAACAACACGCACACCAACGGAAATGTAGTCCCGCAAATGGGACGCACCAACGTCGTGTTGAGTGCTTCGAACCCGTCCGGCGGTGTCTCAGCCAGCTCTCAAATGCAGCAAGCGCTGCAGCAGAAGTACTACGACCAGTATGAGAACTACGCCCGGCCCAGTCCTACGGCGAATGGCAACGGTGTCAACAACAATCATCACCAGAATGGCATGACCCAGAGTGCATACAATGGAACAAAAGCCTATGCTGGCACTCAACAGCAGCAGCAACAGATGACGGCGAGCTACAATCAACAGATGGCATACAACAATAATTACAACGGTCATCAGCAGAATGGCGGAAACGGTGTTGGAAAGATCGCAGATTACGATCCCTTGACGGACGGGCCAAGAAACGTTCCACAAACGGCTCGACCCAATCAAACTCTGATTTACAGCTCAGATCGTGCTGCACGTGAGTATTCAGATTCGGTTTCCACATTTTTTTCTTTCTATATTTTGTCCTCCTTTCGCACATCAAATCACATTCGTAACGCTTGAGATTGTGCAAATTTTGTCATGTCTAAATTGAAGCAAAACTGTTTTTAATTTGGAGGAATTTGCGTCCAACAATTATACGGAAATTTTCTTTCTCATCCAACAGTGTCGATGCAGAACTCGCAGCGAAGAATCGGCTCGGTGAACGACATCGACCCTCTGAACGGTTACTATAGCTCGGCTGCTCAAGAACAACAGTTCCTGCTCCAGCAGCAGCAATACTTGGAACATCAGCGTCTTCAACAAGCACAGCAGTTAGCTCAACAGGAAGACTACAAGCGTCAACAACTGCAGTCTCAGACTCAATACAATAATCACCAGCAACAGCAGCAACAACAACAACAGCCGCAGCAGCAACAACAACAACAGCCGCAGCAGCAGCAACAACAACAACAGCCGCAGCCAAAATCGATGAGTAAAGTGGTGAGTAATCGATGCTTGATTTGATCTTCGACCTTGACTAATTTGTCTCGTTCCAGCGAGTCTACCGAGCTCTGTACGACTACGAGGCACAAGATTCCGACGAAGTCAGCTTTGCAGAAGGCGATTTGATCTTCGAGGTGAATTCGATCGACGGTGGCTGGATGACGGGTCGTGTTGAGCGCACCGGAAAGGTCGGAATGCTGCCAGCCAACTACATTGAACAGCAGATGATTTAAGCTTCCAGAAATCAAGCTTTTCGCGTATAGAATTTCTAGCAGCAAACTTCAAGCATTTCTCCCCTCCTTGACTCTCCAAACTTCTATGAACTTTAAACGAAAAGTTTTTACTTAGAAAAAAAGAAAGAAAAGGAACTTATGTGCATTTCTATTCAAATTTACAACCAATTAAGAAGATTTTAACGACGCAAAAGTGCAACTTATTTAAATAAATTCGCTGCGAGCTGCAGCGAGACTTTACACTTACGTGAAATCACTTGAAAGTGCACTTACATCCAATTAACATCGATCAATTAAAGAAATCAATTAGAGAAGAAGCAAAATGTTTATGCAATTTTAACGATTCGATGTAAATACGAATTTTTTTATCGATCCAACAACACTTCGAAACCCAAAAACGTGCTAAATTTATATCGGTGAAACTTTTTTCCGCCCCTTTTTGATGAAAACTTTTAGGAAATATGAAATGAGATAAACTTTTTGAATTCGACACGGAATAAAATTGAACAAATCAAGATTAGGTGATAAAGTTTTTTAGCGGTAGATAAATTCTTATACAATCGATAACAAAAGCAAAATTTCTTCGTGTAAATAATTCCGAAACCTAACATTCTATTAAAGGCGATGATGTCAAAAGCTTTTCTGAAGCTTTCCGTTAAATTTTCATTTGCGTTTGTCATGAGTTTTGATTTCCTTCGACGGTTTTCATGAACTGCGCCTTGCCACAATGATTAAAAGCTCTGACGACGAAGCTTTCTGGCATCACTCCGACGATCAGCAGCTACAACTTTAACTTTCCACTTAGAGCGGCTTTGAAATCTTTCTGCTGTAATCTAACCCTTTTCATTTCCATTGATTATTTGTAGAGAATTATTTGTTATAACTGATTGCCAGCGCGCAAATCAATCACAAAAGTAATCATAATCATGTAAATGTATTATTTAATTAACTTCTTTTTTTACGTTTTAAACTGTCAATTTAGTGGAAGCTTTCGCTGAGAGTTCTCCGCAAATACATGAAAATAAATAAAACGAAAGAAAATTTGTTGAAGTAAAGCTTGGCGGTTTGCGATTTCCTTTCAGTTGCCAGTTGTGGTGGTGTTGAACGTCGTGTCAAAAGCTTCCGAAGCTCTCGAGCTGTTCAGTTCGCTTTCCTTAGCATCGAAAATGTTCTTGAAGATGTCCTTTGACTTGCTGATGATTTCCATGAAGCGCTGGTTGTCTTCCTGGTGTTCGTCTCCTTGTTCCTTGATTTTCTTTTCCAGAAACCCGATGCGCTCCAACGCGACTTCCAATCTGGAAATGATTTTTCTAAAGATACATTTAAAGCTACCGTTGGAAGGAAGTCTTACTTGAACTTGTGCTTGTCGATCTCGACATTGAGTTTTTCATTCGAAGGATTCACGCTTTGAAGTGAATCGCTTCTGGAGTATTCACTGATGCGCAACGATCGACGGTTCTTGATCTTCGCTTCTTCCTTTTCGTTTTCGATGTCTTTCAGCTTTCCTTCCAACCGAGAAATCTTTAATCGCTGCTTGCTGATCGTGTCGTGCTGTTCGCTAGTCTTGACGCTTTCCCGATCAAGTCGCTCGTTCAATTGTTGAACGAATCCTAGCAAGTTGTTCTTCTCTTCTTCGAGACTTTTCAGCATTCCGAGATAGTCGTCTTTGCTGAACTGACGGCAAGAAAACAGAAAATCACCGGAAACGTCGCGAAGATTCTTTTCCAATTCTTCGTTTGCAAGTTTCAAATTCATGATTTCATTGGACTTCTCGTCAAGCAGTTCGTCCTTGTTCTGCAACTCGCTCTGAAGCTTTTGAATCTCAAAGTTCGAGTCTTCTTTGGACTCTTCAATCAGAACAATTTCCTTCTTCATCTCTTCGACTTTGTGGTTGCATTCGTATTTCGTGATCGCGATCTGTTCGTTCAGACATTTTATGAACTCTTCGTCGCGACTTGACTTTTCCAGCAGTTCCAGCGTTTTTATCTTGTAGTTGTTGGCTTCATCGCTGAGATTCTTATTGCGAGCCTTCAAAGCGACGACTTTTTGCTTGACTTCGTTCAACTGCATCTTGCATTCGTTGAATTCCTTGCTCAAAGTCTCAACTTCAAGTCTTCGCACGCTTTCAAGTCGCTTTAACGGCAACCGATCACCGCCGCCAGCTGAATCAAGTGAGTAAAGACTGCCAGTGTCCATTTTCTCCTTCAGTTCATTGATTTTACTGTTCAGCATCGTGATTTGTCGAGCTCGACCATGCCAGTTTGAACTTCCAGACAAAATTTGATTGAAATTGACGTTAT
This sequence comes from Belgica antarctica, assembly GCA_000775305.1. Taxonomy (NCBI): domain Eukaryota; kingdom Metazoa; phylum Arthropoda; class Insecta; order Diptera; family Chironomidae; genus Belgica; species Belgica antarctica. The sequence goes on along the minus strand of JPYR01000480.1, from coordinate 28,193 downwards.
CGCCGCATTCTTGTTGCAAAGCTTTGTGTGCCATCTTCAACTCAGTTTTCATCTGTGCATTCTGATTCAAGATCTCGAAAACTTTTTTGTTGGATTTTTCGAGCTTTTCACTGAGAATTTGAGTCTCAGTTGGTGATGGTTTCTCGGACTGCACCGCCATGCACTTTAGTTCTTCTATTTTCCCTTCAAAGTCCTTTTCCAACTCACGATAATTCTCTTCCATGCCTTTGAACTTGGATTTCATGCTTTGCAGCTCGGCTGTCAAGTGGCGGTTCTTCTTCTTGAGTTCTTCAGCTTTCGCTGGTGGAAGGGAAGTTCGTTCGATTGATTGGAGAGTGACTGAAAGCTTGGACACTCGCTCATTGAGATTTTCAAGCTGCGATTTCTTGTCTTTAAGTTCCTGGCTCAGCTTTTCATTGTCATCAGAAAGTTTCTAAAAAGAAATTTCATGAAAATTGAATAAAAACTTTTGAATTTCACTCGCAAACTTGAATTTTATTCCGCAATTTGGCTTCCTTCTTGTCGCTTTTCACGCTCGACGTCGAAAAGCTGATCAAACTCGGGTCGTCAGGATGAACAGGCATTTTACAAGCTGAAAAATCTTCTTCAACGGATTTTAGCAAAATGTGAAAATTGTCAACGGTTGCTGATTGAAAATGGAATTTGTTTTTCCACAGTTTTATTTCTCTCGGATTATTTAATAGACACGAATTTCTTAATTTAACATAAATTTGAGGTCGGCGATCACACCCGCCTCGGTACTCATTTCAATAAACTCCATTTGAGCTGCTGCTTGGCGTTCTCGAAGACCTGCAAAGACACAAAAAGGCGGTTTTAGTGATCATTCATGATTTGAAGTGCCTAAAAGCCTTCCATTTAATCCCAAACAGTGCGACTCCCGTTCGTTGCTATCAAAAATGCAAGTTTTCTTATCAAAATATAATTCTCTTGATATTTTCTCAACTTCTTTTGTATTTTACATGAAAGTGAATGTCAACTAAATGGCGAATGACTGACGTGCGATCACATTAGTGCAATTTTGTTAATTGTGCAAGTTTTTATCGATGGCGCCGGGAAAGGTCGCCATCGTGACTCATGGCATGGAACTATAGTATACGCGATTTGTTAGTCGAACCGAACCTCTACCAAAATAATCCGTGAAGGGCATTTGTTACCTGAGCGACAGTTTGCTCTCCCAGTGGCAACTCGTCGTTGCGCAAGTCAACGCGCTTTTGCACACTTGACGGGTCGGCATCGAGGATGATACTAAAACGGACAAGAAATTGATCAACTGCGCTGGTTGTTAAAGTCACTCGACTTACCCTCCATCGCAGATTTCATCGAATGCCAGCATGACGATATCCAAGTTGTCCATCAGCGCTCGCTTCTCGACGTTTTTCTTCAAGATCAAACTGATGGTGTCGAAGAGGCAGTTCAGCACCGACAACAGTATCAGCTCGTTCTCCTGCTTGCCACCCATCACGTAGAAGAACAGATCGACGTTGCTTTTATACACAACGGTGAGCCCATCCAGCATTATAATTTCTGCGTTGGCTCGGTGCGTCTTGTTAAAGAGATTTTTCTCGTATTGCTTCTGCTCCTTCACGGTTGGAAAGACGTTCTTGTCGTAATACTTGGCCAGGATACGATTGCCATCGTTGTCCATGATGATCATGCCTTTAATTGTGTACAAAGTCGGCTCCTGAAGCGAAAAACATGAACGAAACTTATTATCGGCCACATCATCAAGCTGAATTTCTGTAGAAATTGACGGTGCGTTGGCGTAACTTCATGTTCTTTCGACAGCGCCTGGTGTTGTGGTTGACTTACCAGGGTATCCATGATGATTTAAGCGGTGTAGCACGGTTTATATCAAATTTACCACTTTGTTTACTTCTCTCGAAATTGCTTGCGCAAGGGACTGAAACTACGGCATTGATACAACCGAGGGGCCGATTGCGTAGTTAGGGACCGCTCATTCTTAGAAGTAAATGTTAAAGTTGATTTTCATGACTGAATCCTGCTGAAAGCGATCATTTAATACGAGCAAAGCAATCCGCTCAAAATTGGAAGCGTACACAACAGGAGCCTTGGAACAAATCACGAGCACAAAAGCATCTGAAAATATCACAAAATGTCAAACAATGTCAAGCTGAACAGGCCAGACCAGAAAATGACCAACAAAGGTGAGCAGGGACCGCCGAAGGTGTCTAAGAGTGCGATGGAGGAACTTTGCAGCCGAATTTTTCCGTGATTGTTCCGCCGAAGACTTGTTTTGACTGTCAGTTTTATGTCAGACGTCAGTCATGTCAAATTGACAAGCAGGGCGGTTCGTCGCTTGCGGTACAGCTTTCGGTCGATACATTTGTTTTGATCAGCTCAAGTGCTCGTTCTACCAGGAACTCACTCAACCAATGTGCACTAACGATCGTTTCTTTTAGTCCGCTTGCCGCTTCACAGTTACATCGACTTGCATGCAGACAGCGACAGCGATGACTTGGGAGCGATGGACGAAGAGATTGTAAAGTCGGAAGACTTGGATAACAGTTTCGGTGACGTCCGCAAGCGTCGGGGCAACTTGCCCAAGGACTCTGTAAATTATCTCCGGAACTGGCTCGACTCACACCGGTTCCATCCGTACCCGACTGAAGAAGAGAAACTGGTGATGTCGAGAGACACCGGTCTCTCGAACTTGCAGATCTGCAACTGGTTCATAAACGCTCGGCGACGGATCCTGCCCAACCTGCTCAGGGACTCGGGAGACGCCGGCTCCTTCAAACTCAAGCGACGATCAAAAAATCATGACCAAGAAGCCTTCGAACGTATCGTCACATCAAAGCGCGACATCCTTAACCGAATCGGTGACGTAAGAAATTGTCTCAGAGTGCTTTGAAACGGTTGAGTTTAAGGAAAATTCATTTCAGCCCTTGTCGTGTGAAGAAGAAGCCGCAGACATGAACTCGTCGCGATCAGATTTTCTCAGCTTAGGCGGCATCAAGTTTGTTAAGAACGAAGACGGGTCGATAGTGACAGTGCCTATTCAGGATGACGACGAAAGCAAAAACAGCTTGATTTACAGGTAAGTCATCGGGTCGATGACATTGCGTAACAAAAATTAACGTCGGATTCAAAAGTGCTCCCGTCAAGCCCAAACGCAAGTACACAAAGCGCAAAGAAACAAATGTCGCCGAAAGGTCTCAAGAAATTCCCAAAGAAAAGCGCAAGTACAAGAAGCGACAGCCCAAGATCCCGATAAAGTAGAAAAATGACTCGCGAAAATCCGATTCACAGAATTTTTCTCTCTCCCCGCAGATCTGACGACGACTTCGGCGAGTCTTCGAGCCATCAAACGCCTGCCACCAAAAGTGATCAAGCCAGCAACGAGTATTTCAGCATCAGTCGCCCGCGACACTCCCAGTTTGCCTCCACGTCGAGCGAATCTCGCCGCAAGTCCATCCCCACACGCATCGCACCAGTTCCTACGACCATTTACGAAGAGCCGGAGAGCACCGTTCGCGTCAAAGGCGTGATAAAGGACCCAAGTGATACTAAATGTCTTTACCTTATCGTCGAGTCGTCCAACAGCCAGTAAAAGTGCACCCTGAAGTGAATTCGTCAATAAATTCGAAAGTTTTCTTAATTTAATTCTGTTTTCTTTTATTTTTTGATCAAAAAGATGCGACGAGAGAAATTTTTGTTGATTTTCAGGACAAGATTAACGACTATCGTACAATTCAATGAGTTTTCTTCCTTTTCGTAACTAAAGCCTAAGATTAATCGAATGAATAACGTGAAGTTCTTACAGTTTTAAGAAAAAAAAGACAACGAAAAGAAAGAACATTTATAATTTACTTGAACGGTAAAGTAAAAGAACGAAGAACTCGGCTTAAAACTGAAGTGTTCCTTAAAATTAAAAACTACGAGAAAATGTCATCTGAATTGGATGTGGCCAGGGCTGCTATGATTAAAGTCCTTCAAACTAACAAGCCCTTGTCCGTGTTAACTGACGATTAAGAAGTCTTCGTACGCTTTGCAGGGTCGTTCGTGGTCGCTGCGTCGTTGATCCGCTTGGGCGCTGGACCGGCATTTACTGTTTCGCTGTTTTGCGCGGCTGCCGCCGTCGAAATTCGCTTGTACTCTTGTGACAGGTAGTTTCGCTTGTTGTTGAAGTCAGCCGACTGCTCTTGGAAATACATTCGGGGAATGTTGACTTGATCGAGCGAATATTCGTGCATGTCAATGTTCTTTAGTTTCGTCAGGATGAGGTGCATTGAGAGATCGCAGAGCGTCCAGATTTTCTAAAATTGTCCATTGATTAAGTTTTTACATTTCTTGCGCATCTTCATCTCCAACTCACCTCGTTTACGTCGTCATTGTGTGGCTGGAAAGCGCTCTTGGCGTGCTTCATTTTCTCGATCATATTCTTGTACAGACTGAAGCAGAACGTGTCTTTGTTGTTGATGAGTGGCTCAAGGATGAAGTTCAGGCACTTCTCGACGACTTGCAGCTCCTGAAGATTGCTTCGCTCTTCTAGGAGGCTGCTGTGTGATAGAACAGTGACGGCAAACGGCAGGATGTAGTCAGGTAGAATGTTTGCCAACTGGCCTAACGCGCCTTCGACTGAAAAAATGACGCAATTAGCGACTTGAAATGGAAGACTTTGTTGAACGACTTACTTCCACCATTTGAAAACGTCTTCACGTATTCCTTGCGGTGATTTACGTCCACCTCGTAGTTGTTTTTCATCTGCTCTCGTAGTCTAAAAGAATTGAGTTTGTTTAGCATTGTATATCAACGGTTCAAGATCAAAACTCACTTTTTGTCAGTTTCTCTGCCGCAAATTGCGTAGAAACCCATGAAGTCGAGTGGCAGGCATTTGTGTGGAATTCCTTTGTACAATCCTTTGTGAAGCTTCTTCGTGAAGAGTTCACGTACTTGCAGCACTGGATCGTTCTAAAAGTAATGGATGTTAAGCAACGTTCACTTGAAGATATTTCAAATTTACCATAAGCGTTGACAGCGTCAGAAACTGTTCAGCGTTGTACTCATCACCGACTCCCTTCTGCTCGCAAATCTTCAGCATTGCGTTGCCAGCCGACACTCTCAGCCATGCCTTCTCCGCCTCACTTAGCTGACCCTTGTCTAGAATGTCGCCGTTTTTGCTGATGAACGCACAAAGCATTCTGAATGTCTTCTGTGCAGCCATGACGTTGTCCTTCATGCCCACGAGCCATCTCGCGATCGCCTTTAATCCTTCAACTCGGCAGCGGATCTCTTCAGGCAATTGGTCTTCTTCGCACCAGTTGTTCTCTGGTTTCTCGTCACGCGAGTCTGGCAAGTCGCCGATAAGCAGGTCTTTGACGATCTTCCGCGATACGATGTTCTTGAGTGGGATGTTGAAGCGCTCGGGCAGGTTGTAGGCGATGTGACCAAAAGAAACAATCGCTGTTCTGTAGTGCTCGGATGTGGTCTGAAGATTCTGATTGGTTGCGTCGACGATCTCTTGAAAAATTCCGTCGATCTGCTTCTTGATTCTCTTCTGGTGTGACTCTTCAACTTCTTCGGACTCTTTTTCTTGCGCCGCCGACTGTGAATTCACAAAAAGACACCGAATTGCGTGTTTGGCTTGCTTTGGAGTTCCATTAATAGCGAAATGCTTGCAAATCGGTGCCAAGTCTTCGAGAACCTCGGGATGCGAGTCGATAAGTGGCTTGAACCGTCCGAGATGTGTGAAAGCTTTGAAGATGCTGGCCGCGACGAATCCAAGCTCGAAACTCAGCAGTGCCATGAGTGGACGTAGCACAGAGTCGTGGAGAAAGTGCGCTGGGAACAAATAAATCAACACAGTCAAGAGATTCAGTCCTTTGGAGCTGGTGTCTGCAGGCTTAAGTTTCAAGTTGTCCAACAAATTATTCTCAGACTTTAGTTGGTCGTCGTCCTCTTCTTCGTCCTCTTCATCGTCTTCGGCTTTCTTTGCTTTGGCGGCCAGGTTGAGTTGACCCTCGATCAGCTGAATCAGAACTTCGATGCCTTCGCGGTCGATCATCACACTTGCAATTCGACTCAGTAGGATCTTCACGGTGTTGTAGTATGTGTTGGTCATGATCGGCGTGCCCAATTTCTTCAGAATACTCGTCATCGCCTCAGCGCAGGTTTTGTTCTCGACGTCGCGTCTCAAAATCGTCTCCATGTCCTTTAGTATGACTTTGTCCTTGCGCAAGTGTGCGGAGAACTTTACCAGAAACTCCTGCGACTTGAGCGGATCCGCGAACATCTTAAGCATGACGTTCATCTTCTTCGTCACTTCCTTTTGAATCTCGATCGAGTCTTTGATTTTGTGCAACTTGATCCAGTCCATCACAGTTTTGCGCATTTTCATTTGGTTTTTCTGCAGTTCTACGAACGCCTTCATCGCGTGATCGTCGATGGTGGCGAAGAGCTTGTAGAGAGCCTTCATCTTGTCGCTCGCCGACAGCGAGTACGGAACCATGTTCGTAATGAGAAGTCTCTCGATCAGCAGCTGATCCTCGACCGTTGCGTGATAGTAGCCGTTGAGGATTTTGATTTGGATCCAGTTGGCGGCGTCGAGCGGTGACTCAATCGGCGTCTCACTCGCGATGACCGCCTGTAAGTGTTTGTTGTAGATCATCGCCAGGCCGTTCAGCGCTGCTCGGCGAATCTTGAATTTCTTATCTTGTGAGCGTTCCTTCAGAATCGCCAGCAGTTCAGGGGCTTCGGCAACGATTGTGTACTCTCTGCGAGCTGTTTCGACGATGGAATTCACTACCTCGTAGCGAACACCTTCATCTGAGTCGTGTTGACGACCGTTTAGGACGTTAACGATCTCCGGTCGCAGACTTTGGTGGTTCACAAGAAAATGCATCGTGCTTTGGACGCATTTGATTCGGATAGCGACGGCGATGTCCAAGAATCGTCCCAAGAAATGGTTGAGAAGGACTGTGTGTTGCTTGCCCAATTTTGAGTCTTTCTCGCTGAACATTCGTGCAAGAAGCGACACCGCCTTCAATCGTTCGCCTTCGTTCGACGATTTGATTTTGCACTCTAGCTGGGGCAGCACTGACAGCAGCAGCGTTGGTGCGATGACGTTAAGCTCGTAGATTAGGTCGTAGATTCGCTTCGAGCTCTGATACGTCTTGTCAGGCTTGTCCTGTATCAGTGCTTCGTTAAGGAACGCCTGAACGTACATCAGTAGCGAGTCTGTGGTCTTTTTGATCAGATCTTTTGCGAGGTTGTAAGCGTTTTTCTTCTGTGTCTTGTTGGGCTCAACGATGTTGATCAGAATGATGTCCAACAGCTCGTTCGATATCGAGTCGGACTCTGAAAGCAACGGCACCAGGATCTCTTGCATGAAAGTCTTGACTTTCTCGCTGTGCTCGTCGTTGACGATCTTGAATATGAGATTGAAGAGCGCGCAGAATATCTCTTGGCTCTCGACCAGCTCAAAGCACATGTTGAAACTTTTCACGTAAGCAAGGTTCTCGAGTAGGTAGAAGTAGCGCTTGAAAGCTGGATCCTTTGGATCTTTCAGTCCATTGAGTTGACGGATGAGGAACTCGAAGATTTCCTGAAAACACAAACGGTTATTCCGACGAACGCCAGCTGTGTTGGGCAACTTTACCTTTATTTGATCGGGTTCTTTGTATGGTGCCTCGGGGGCGAAGACTCGCAGGATGTCTGCAATGCAACATGCGACCAGGAGCTGGACATCCTTGGAGTCGTGGCTTAAGAAAAAGTCCTTCACGAGGTGGACCGCCAGTGGCGTGTATCGACTGAAGTTCTCGTCGTCTTGTCCCATCGCTTGTAGCGTCAGTGATAAAGCCTGTGCGGGAGAAAAACGAGGCAATTTTACTCTGGCGAAAAGCAACAACAAAGTTTTTTCACGAACCTTGAGCCTCCGGATCAACTCATCGTCGCGCAAGTCTTCGGTGACAGGCTTCAGCTGATTGGGGTAGAGGATTTTGTCTGTTGCTGACATATTTGATCCGGTTTCGAGATGAGATCGATGAGAAATCGATTAAATTAAGAAATCATAAACAAAGCGTTGAAGCCGCAAGAAACTTTCTCGACGCGCTTTTCGACCACTTTTCACGTTTTCGTCTACTCCAGTGTATAGGACAGTCCTTGGTGTCTGCGGTGCATAGTTAATTCACGCTTGAAAATGATGTCGTACTCTGTTCAATTAATGTTTGCTAATTCCAAATTCTCTGATTGAAGGGAAAAGAACAGTTTGCTAACAGGGCGACACTTCGGAAACTTTGAAATTTAAGCAGCCGTTAAAAAGTTAAAAAGATAAAAAATTTATTCAACAACATTGGTCGATATAATTTTTTTTATGGAATCTTAAGAGTTGTATTTCAATGTATGAATTTCTTGACAATATTTTAAAAACCACTCTGTTTCTATCAAACATCCACTGGAAGTATTGAAATTTTATTTAATTCGTGCAGTTTCCGTTCGCTGCAACATTTTTCAAGCCCCGCACGTTCTACTTTTCTTTTTAGCGCTGATCAACAAACTTAGGCAGTCATTTGGAGATCATTGACACTGGAGGCACAACAATGACGTCGTGTCGTTGTTGTCAAAATCACAAAGTTTTCCGGTCAACTTGAACGACTTTAATCTTAAACTAAGATTGCGGCACGTTTTTAGTTTAGAAAATGAAAAAAAAATCCACTGAAAGTCCAGTCTCAGTGACAGAACGTTCAATTACGTTCTCGCAAATGTTTGAGATTTTGCTAGAAGCTTTAAACTAGCATCAAAAAGAAGTTTATGCCAAAACACTTTGTTGTAGATTTCAGAACTGGTTCAATAAAACGCAAAAACAAATTTTTATTTGTTTCTTCCGCTAAACGTGCCATAAGCTGCATCGTGAAGCAGCTACAACGGACAGTAGCCTTCATTTTGCAAACACCACTCAGGTTGAAGTTGTTCTGCTGCTAGTCCGCCAACCTCAACAAGATAAGACCGGTGAACCAACATTCTTGACTCTGCTTCTCGGAATCCAATGTTCGGATCTAAAAATGGTTCGAAGTCAGTTAAAAGTTATTCAAAGCACAGTTGGTTTTACTAACTTGACCATAATCGTTCAGCTAAGGCAGAAGTTCGTGGCCAGATTCTTGCATCGAGTGACCACTGGTCAACTTGCTCCACCCAAAGCGCTGCTTCAGCTCCGATGACTTGGTCAATGCGGTCCCCAGCGATCGTTTCCATTCGATTGTCATAGAAGGCTTGCCAGCCTTTGTAAGGCGAACACCAGTTGTTGCCATCACGCACCCACGAACCGAAACCACAATCGAGATACAAAGCGTCGCTGTTCGACACAATCACTTTGTACCCACTTTCTAAGATGTTCTTGAAGTCTTTCGTAGTTCCGAAAGTCCAAACTTGGATGATGAAACGATCTTTGTCGAGGTATTGACTCAAGTATGGTTCGTCAGTCAGCGTGCTAGACCACAAAATTACCGGCGTGTTTGAATCTCCTTTAGCTGTATCAAAACTTTTCAAAGCATTTTCTTGAAAATATCCCCAAAGTTTCATGAAATCATCTGTTTCCAGCCCCCAACCCTGACCTTTCATCCAATCTTGCAACGAACTGCTTGCGTTCCAGCACTCCATAAAAACCTCGTCTGCGCCCATGTGGATCGCATGTGGTTGATCAAAGTATTCAAGAATCTCGCGGTAAATGTCTTGTAGAACTTGATATACTTCATCTTTTGACGGGTCTAGTTGACCGCAAGGATGGGCGCCTTTGCAAGGCTGTGACGGTTTCGGTGAATAGCAAGAAGTCAAGTTCGCCATGAACCAGCCTTCTCCAACATGGCCTGGAATATCAATTTCTGGAATGACTCGAACGCCGCGGGCTTTCGCGAACTCGACGATCTCAATCACGTCTTCAGGAGTGTAAACTTTGTCCAGCGAGTATGCACTCCATTCGGACAACTCGGGATGTGACTTCAAAGCCAGCGGAAAGCTCTGCGAGTCTGAGATGTGCCAGTGGAACGTGTTCATCTTAACCATCGCCAGTCCATTGATCGTTCGCTTCAAAACATCGACGGGGAAGAAGTTTCTTGATGTGTCCAATGAGATGCCGCGATGTTTGAACTGCGGCTTATCATCTAACTCGGCACTCGACACTATAAACAGCCCGCTTTGAATGTTATCATAGACGATAAGCTGTGACAGGGTTTCCAAGCCGTGCCGAGCGCCGTAAAAGTTATTTGCTTCAATTAGAACGTGAATCGAGTCTGATTTCAAAGAAATTTTTAGTTTATAGCCCTCATCGGTGGTGTAGTCAAAGTCTAGAAACGAAATCAAGATCATCACATGATTTACTGTCTACAAATTTTCTCACTCATGTCATCACTTTCGGCAACGATCTCAATTGTCAACGCATCGCCTACGTTATAAAACGAGCTTGTTTTGGGAATTTTCCTTTTTTGCATGTCAGTAAAGCGATTTTTTGCTATTTCAAAGTACTTTGGCTGCTTTTGGAAGTTTTTTGTCTTGAAAATGATTTCGTCAAGATTCATTCGTGAAACATCGTTCGACTCCTGAACTGATCCAGATGGTTTCGGCCAAAGTGTTCCAAAAGCTTCGTTATTGCAGTGAAGTCTGCATAAGTTCAAGCCGATCGCTGTTTCGTTGTTTTCTGCAGTCAGTTTGAACTTTTCACATCGATTGTCTTCACATCGCCAGCCCCACAAAGGTCTTTGATTAGAAAAATTCTTAAATTACGAGCTTGTTGTAAGGGAAATCGATAAATAACCTTGTTTTTGGACCATCGTCGTCATAGTCGTTTGACTTGAAGTAGAGGGTTAAGCCAACGGTTACAGCAACAATTTCCAGAATCACGAATAGTGCCACCAGAACGTAGAGTAAATTTTTTCGAGTTGACGGTTCCATGGTCGAAAAGCGATTGAAAAGCAATTATTGAATTCCAGAGCCTGTTCATTGTCTTATCCATGCAATAAAATGATAGCATTTGATAACCGTCGTGTAAGCTTGTTTAAAAATAAATTTTTATCGCTATTGATGGCCGTTTAACTTCAGCTTATACGATTAACAAACAGAAGCTTTAAAAGCTTTTAAACAGAAAAGTCTCAAACAAATCAAGTTTAAAAGCAGTGTTTTATTGATCCTAACTTAACTTTAATATTTACAGAAATTGGAAGTTAGAAGTTAGAGTAGAAAAAGTCTTTAAAACATAAATTTTATTTCAGCTCAAATATTTACAATTTTGTTTTTCACATGACTAAGATTTTGTGCAACCACACTCGCTAAGAACATTCATTGCTATAACGTAGTAGTCGCCTGTAGCTTTACGTATTTGTTTGTCGTGTTCTCGTTCTCGTCTTCGATTTGGGTGTTGATCGAGTCTTCAGAGTACGAAGGCGAGATCGACTCAGTTTGGTGGTGCTTGTAGTAATGGTGATATTTCGTCCACAGAATGTAGACGATCGAGATTGACATGCAGATGATGAGAATGCTGAGGCTGATGTTTGGCCACAGGGTGTTGTAGTAGTCTCTGCTTGGATACACTTCTATCGAGTCGTCGTGTTCCATGATTGGATTCGACTTCTTCACGCTTTTGACCGTTGAAGTCATGTCGTCATTGTCATACAGCGGATCATCGTCTCTGTCGGCGATCGCATCGAAGCTCGAGATGTCAGAGTCCATTATCGTTGATTTCAAGATCCTTGAGTTCAAGTCAATTCTCGTGACTCGATGTGGCATCAATGCGAAGCTTGTGGAACAGCCGATGAAAAATTGGAAGTTGTCTTCGGTGAAAACCAAGCAAAACTCGTAAAGTTTTCCGAGATTCACGCTTACACTCGACGGCACCGACAAAATGAAGTGTTCGTCTGACCCGTCTTCGTGGCCAATTGACCGGTAGTTCAACTGAAAAGACTCACAAATTAGTCTCTTAGTTGCCAAAAAAAAAGGTTTCCACAACTCACAGTTGATCTGTCTAATCGCATTCTCACGTTCGACGCTTCAAAAATCACCAACGAGTGGAACTCAATTGTCTTGTTCAAGTGAAGCAGCCAATTGAGGTTCAAAGTGTTTGACGACGTGAAGTTGTAATCGACGAATTTTATCTGTGAACCGTAAGTATTGATTAAACAAAGCTGATTCGATGGGGGAAATTGACGACTTACATTGCTGCTTGAGTTGACCATTGTGAAGTTGTCCCTGATTTCGCCGAACATTGTGTTAACTTGCGACATTATCTGGTCGTTGTCCGTTTCAAGATGATTTTCGGTGCAAGTCAACGAGTCGATTGAGAGTTGTGACAGCTGTGCGCCCTCAAGGAACGGCGGAGTCTTGCAGAATGCCATGAGATCCTTTAGAAAATAAAATAAAAGTTAATATTTTGAAGATTTTTCGAGTTCAATCTTCTTACCTTCAGAACTAGCTGAGACGAAGTGTTCAACCACTCAGCGAAGTTTTGCAATTTGCAGTCACAAGCCAACGGATTTTCACGAAGTGACAAGTTCTTCAAGTTTTTGGCTGAGTTCATAGCGTTCTTCTCGACGATTGAGATGTCGTTGCCATCCAAGATGATTTCTTTTAGTTGTGGAAACGGCGCAATCATGTCTGACGTTATCGCTCTGTAGAAATTTAGTTTTTAGAATTGTCTTAAACTTTCAACAGTTTTCAAGACTTACCTCAAGAAATTGTGAGTGAAGTCAAGCACCAGCAGTCTGTTCATGTGCTTTAATGAACCTTCAGACACCGCCAAGATTCCGTTGAAACTCAAATCGAGTTTTTGAAGCGAATTTAGTCCGATGAAGGCGTCGTCCCCGAGAACATCGATTTGGTTGTGGTGCAACGTCAGTGAAGTTAGCTTCGGGAAATTTCTGAATGTTCCGCTCTCAACACTTGAGAATGAATTTCTTTCGAGGTTCAATGTCTCCAAATCTCTGACCACAGGCAAAGTGTCGGCGTTCAACGGGCCTTTGATGAGATTTGACTTCAAATCCAGGTCTCTCAAGTTGATGCACTCGGCGATGGTCTTCAAACTTCCCGGCGAGTTTCCGAGCTTGTTTCCGTTCAGCTTCAATGTGACTAGATTCTTCAGCGGCAGGAAAGTCTTCTGCGATATTGACGAGATTTGGTTCTCGCTGATTTCCAAGTACGTGAGCTTTCGAATGGACTGTAAATACGAAATGTCAATAAAGTTTTAACTATCGAGAACACTCGACACTTACCACAAAGTCGGTAGGCGACAGCATCTTAATTTCATTGTTGGAAAGGTCGAGACGATCGAGTGACGTCAGCGACTGCAGACTGGTTGATGGCACACTGCTTAAAGCGTTATTTGGTAAACCCAGGATCTGAAGTGGTGTCTTCAAGCCGCTAAAAGCCAAACGATGAACACGTTTGATCTCGCCCGACGAGATGAAGAGTCCACTCAGCGAAACGCCTTCAAAGATCGCCGCCTCGTTGAGAACCGTGACGTTCCGAAGCGTACAGTCGAGAATGGAGACGACTGAACTGCTTTTCCGGAGACTGTCGGAAATGACTGCCAAGCTGTGCACGTCGCCGCTACACCGCAGAGTCAATGGCACATCGCAGCCACACTCAAGAATCCGATTGTCGGTGATGTTCGGACATTTCCAGCTGCCGTCGGTGGCCGCCCTCGACTGACTCACGCTGAGACTCTTCTTGAGCAGCATCGAGTTTTTTTTGTCGGCGCTGCTTGCGCTCTTGTTGACATATTTGGGATTCTTTGTTAGATTTTTATCGCTAGAGCTTTGGTTTTTATCTTGTTGCGCATTATCGTTATTTACTAAATCTATGCTTTGGTTAATCTTAACGCTATCGACGCGGTGATTGGACACCGGCACATCCGGAGACCCTGTGCCATTTAAATTTAACAGCTTCGTTATCAGCAGCGATCCATTCAGCGGCTGATTGTTCTGTTTGTTGATGATTTGCTGATAAGAATACTCGTCAAAAGCTGCACTGTAATGTATTAGGCTGGTTGCGACGATGATAAAACATCTGTGAACGGAAAAGAAATTGATAAGAAAGTCGTTTCAATGTATTGAGATCACATGTGCGGAGTTCCCTTCGAGAATTTAGTTGGAGCTTCTTATATTCGCGAACTCTTAGTGTTTACGAGAAACGCTATTGAACAGTCGTCGATAATTTCAACAAGTTTTCAGTTTGTTTGTTGCTGAGTTCCAAGATGAAGCGTTGGCAAATTTTCTTGGCTCTTGTTCTCGCGGTTTTGAGTTTCCAGGTGGAAGCGAAAACTTTCATGACTTGTGAACTTGCGAGAGCTTTGGCGAAGGAAGGTGTTCCGAGAACGCTGATATCGAATTGTGGGTGAATTGTTATGGAGACTGTGAAATTATAACAGTTTTTGGATTAAAACTTTTGATCGATCAGATGTTTGAATTTTTCAGTTGTTTGCTTAGCAGAAGCTGTCAGTGGATCGAACACTACAAAAGAAGTCAAATCATCGCCGACAAGTTTTGACTATGGAATTTACCAGATCAACACGAAAGAATATTGCAGCAAGAACGGCAAAAACGGTGGAAAATGCAACATGAAGTGTGAAAGTAAAAGTTTAAATTCTTAACTTTTCAAAGTGTTAAAACTTTTTATTTTAGAACTTCTTGACGACAACATCAGCGACGATATTAAATGCGCTTTGAAGATCCAAACCGAATACGGCTTCAAGAAGTGGAAACGCTGGAATGTCAGGTGCAAGTCGAATAACTCATCAGCCATGAACAAGTACCTGCCAAACCTGACGAATTGTTTCCACAAATAATCGTTCTTGAACTTCTTGTTTTCAACATATTCGAACGGACCGGAATATTTACAACTGACTCAACGAAACTTTTTTCCCGGCTTATTGAACCAGCTGGTTGTAGTGCAATGCGAAACTTCAAAGTAGTGATTGCTTTTTAAATTGCGTTGTTCGTGAATCTCCAGGATGTTCAAAGTTCTTTTTTCATCAACAAACTTTCCAGTAATAATTTAATAAAAAAAAATCGTTTGTGTAACTGACCTTAAACGGCCAAGTAGCGCTTTTCCACTATAAAGCTTATCACAATCGTTATTGTGTACAGATTCAATTTTATCTAAACTTAAAAATCCCAGAATATTTCTCAGCAAGGTCAAACAGCGACAATCATCGTTCATGATCAGAACAAGCAAATGTTGGGCTGGAAAATTTCTTCTTGATCTTGAATTGATAGTTAATCATACTGCAATTATCTTTAATAACGTTCATTGATGAATCGCTGTGTTGAGATCCCCGAACTCCGAACACAGTCAAAGCATACAAAACTTTTCGTCTACTGGTGCCAGTTGTAATTCACGTTTTGCGTCAAAAGAACGCTTCGAACCGCGATCGCCACATCAAAAATTCGAGTTTCAGTTTGTTTGTGTATCGACGGCCTCTGCAAATAAATTTGAATACAAAACAGGCATAGACTTGCCTTATCACGATGAAATCGGTGGCGTTGTTAGTCATCGCTCTATCAATAGCGACGATCGATGCAAAAATCTTCCTGTCGTGCGAACTGGCGAAAGAGTTCGGAAAAAGCGACATGGAACGGCATTTGATACCGCACTGGATCTGCTTGGTTCAGGCAGAGAGTCAAGGCAACACCAGCAAGATCACAGATATGCCAAATTTGACCGCAAACTACGGAATATTTCAGGTGAAAGAAGCGTAAAGCAATTTATTTATGGTTTTCACGCATGGCTTTTCCTGTTGCTACCTTGTATCATCTAGATCAACAGCAAAGAGTGGTGCGGCAAAGATAAGAAAGGTGGAAATTGTAACATGAAGTGTTCTGGTAACTACAAAGTTGCATGCAAGTGTGGAAAATTTATTGACCGCGAACTTTTCCAACAGATCTGCTGAACGACGATATCAAAGATGACATCAAGTGCGCCAGCGAAGTGTTCAATCGAAGTGGCCTGAACGCCTGGAAAGGCTGGCAGAACAAATGCAAGTCCACTAGCACTACAGCAGTGAACAAAGCACTGCCAAACCTGACTAATTGCGCGTATAGATGAACACAAAAAATTATTTCCGACGCGGAGTTGAAAAGAATAAAGCGAAAAAGAATTCTTGGAACCGTCAAAAATCGTAATTTTGTTTATTTGTTACGAAGCGAATCTATTGCCGAGTCAATTATTGCGTTAAACTGTGCTGATAATTAAATCCGGGAATTCCCATCTGAACTACATCAAACTAAGACACACGAAGCGAGTCAGTAGAAGCGTCGAAGCAGACAGTCGAGCGATTACACTTCACATCACATTCGTACACAGTTTAACGTTTGATTCACTTTATGTATATTCTGATTCGTTTCACAAACAATCATAAGTGGCTAATGCCGGCTTCGGAGTTCTAACGGTCGTGCACTCAGCTGCGCCCCGGCCGTGATCACCGGAACGAATGTCAGCCCGATCCCAGGCAAATTAATCAATCAAGATCTCGCGTTGTCCTAACAAGTAAATGATAATAAAATTTATGGCTTCAGTGAGCGTTCGAAGTGATTCCATCGCGGTCGAAGTTGTTCTGGATTCAGTTATCGTGAGATTTGTGTTTTGTTTGTTTGCTTCTTCTCGTGATTCCTGGCTTTCGATTAGTCAACGACGAAAACTGTTCTGTCGACGATCAGCTTGAAACGCGTCAATATTGAGTGAAGGTGTTAATTGATGTAGAGATCTGCGCAAGTCCATCAAGCCAGTGAGAAATCAAAAGCGCGAACAAAAATTTATTGCTTCGTCAAGTGGAGACATCAAAGGGTGCCGATCAAAATCAACTTTAAATGAACATTCATCGACAACACTATAAACAATCTCGATCGAAGTTTATGACTATTGAGAATTAGAAATCTCGGTAATAGCTGAACTTTCTTCTTCTCGCTGCTTGTTTGCAATTCAAATACACTCGCGTGTGCGATGCCAACCACAATGTGTGATTCTTGCGAAGGTCATCGTGAGTAGAAGAAGGAAAATAAATTTTGCGGCAATTTGTTTGCTGTCGAGATATTCATTCATGGGGCATGAAAGGTTCTAGTTGAGGCTTTTGAGTAACCATCTGCGATTCATGACCTTTGTGGCATTGCAGCTTCGAGTTATTTAACCTTTGCGGTATCTGATAACATTCAAACTTGCTAAAGCTTTTGCCTTTCATCGATTAAACTCCTTTTCATCGATGAGAAAACCCCGCAGTGACCTGGCCGACTCCCCAATGATTCGAGATATTCCACATTTAATCCGTCGAAAGCATAATTACGAACACTTTGAGCTGATTTCGCGGTCCAATTTGCAAGTTTCGGCAGACAATCGTTTCTGAAAACAATTTAATTGTTTATTTTCCATCTCGCAACTCATCAAGTCGCGGCCTAATTTGACCATCAAGCCAGAAACCTTTTTTCATTGATGATTTGTTTTCTCTTCTTATTTCATCCGCCGATCATCCGTCTTTAGAGATTCAATTCATAATGAAATGTTTTGCTTTATTGATGCTCGGGATCACGTTTAACGCGACTGTAACCGACGCCAAATACTACTCGCGCTGCCAGTTGGCAAAGGAACTGTACGGTAACGGAATTCCAAAGACTTTTCTCTCGAACTGTAAGTGTACTTGTCGCCCAGCATGAACACTTGTGCATAAATTTGTTATTCCAGGGGTGTGTCTGATTGAGGCCGAGTCCGGAGGCGATTCCGGCAAGGTTTCTGAGTTCCCGAATCTCAGCTCCAGCTACGGCGTGTTTCAAATCAACTCGAAGGAATGGTGTCGCAAAGGCCGACGCGGTGGCGAGTGTGGAATACGATGCGAAGGTAATTGACCGCATGTATTGCCCAATTCTCTTGTCACATCCACTTTAATCAAACAACGCAATGTTTTTAGAGTTTCTGAACGAAGACATAAAAGATGACATAAAATGCGCAAAAGTGATTTACAACCGCCATGGATTCAAGTATTGGAGGGGCTGGCAGAGTCGATGCAAGTCTCGCCCACTGCCTGACGTTTCAAAATGTTCGTACTCTTAGAAACCACTTTTTAGACGCTCTTTTGACCTTCTCCCGATACAATGACTGCTTGCCTTGAACTTTCTTGACTTAAACACCAACACTGAGTGTGATGATTGTAGCTAGTCACAGCTGAAAACAATAATCTCGTTACAAAAACTCATCTTTTCTCTCTTTTATCTGTCACAATGCTTGGACAATCGATTGACGAATGCCGCCAAATCGAACATGAAGGTTTTGGCAAACGGAAAAAGAAATAAACACACACGCCTCCTGCCTGCTTGCTAACCGCTTCTTGTTCTTCCTGCTAGTTTCGTCTACAACGAATTTTGATATTTCTCGTTTCATTCACGAATTTAAGTTTTTTTTTTCGGTAAATTCATGAATGTAAATAATTTTTTGTATTTCTCGTATTTATTGGCGATTATTTCTGTGCAAGGTAAAAAGATTCGGCAAACAAAGAGTTGTTAATAAATTAAAATTGTTAAAATCAAAAACTATAGACTTGCGATTAAATTTTAAGCCGCTTATCAGCGTCAAAACATTGCGCAAGCGATGTTTCAGCGAAAAGCGAGTTTACTGAAAACTGCAACGAAAATTGCAATTTTACATTTCAACGCTTTTAGTTTTATCTTGGGGCTGTACGGTTGACATGTCATGATGATTATAATTAATGAAGTTTGCAGGAAAAATGTTTTTAGATTAAAATTTTCTGGACTTTTGCTTCAAAAACTTAAGTTTTGACAATTATGTTCAATGTACACTTAACTGTCATTGTTTAACTAGCTTTAAAGCTAAAAAGTTTTAAGTTTTCAACATTCTTGGCTTAACTGATTATGTTGCACAAACTGTCACATAACTTTCCACCCTGACCTAACTGCAAATCACCCGTCAACTCAAACAGTATCGGAACTTCCTTTCTTCAAATTTTATTTTTCTTCAAGTCACGTTGCAAATTTTATGTCGTTTCGGCAATCTTTCAAGCGACTTCGAATTTCTTCACAACTTTGTATTCGAATCACGCCATCCATTGGAAGCCTAATGCGACAAGCTGCTGTCCAATTCAATGACCCGATATTGTCGCGTTTTGAAGAATGGAGTGTTTGTGTTCTGTCGAAGGCGTCAAAGAATTTGTTTCAAATCATTTTTTCACAGCTTGAAGCTGGAATTTTGTTAATAAGAAACTCTTCATTTGGAAAAGCGTTTCATGATCGGTTGACGGGCAGCCCGTTTCACACATTCCGTAAGCGATAAACAAAATCTGTTTACACAAAGCGCTGAAATGTGAAGTCAAAGGCTTAGGCACTGGATGAAGTGAAAATGTCATGCACGCCGTTGTCGGGTGTTTGGTTTCGATTGTTGAGAGTAAATGATCTTGGTCAAGTGCTGTCTTCCTTCGCTTGTTTATCTTTCAGCTCAGGTTTTTGAGTAACGCGATGGCTGACGACTCCGGAGCACAATTTGTCGACGCTCATAATTTTCATATTGTTGACTCCGAGGCTCGAAACGAAGAACAACAAACGAAACGAAGGGAACAAGAAGATTTCTCCGAAGAACCGTGGAGCGGAAATAAAGTTTGATTGTTTTGTTAATTATTGAGAACTTCTTTCTCGAATGTCTTTGGAACGGTTTTCATTATTTCTGGATTCAAAGCGCGCAACCGAACCATGATGAATAACAGAAAAGCTGCCTTGAATGGGAGAGAAAAGTGTTTTGAATACACAAATTGGGATCGCGCTGGGTTTACCTTCGCCCGTAATCAAATTAAGCAAAAGCACGTCTAATGATTTCGTGGATCCGCTCATTGTTCGGGGCCTGAGCGTTTTGATTTCAAACAACAAACATCCGCTCTTTATCGACAAAGCGAGTGGAATTGAAGGCGGGGATGATGGAAGTGATCAGCAAAGTTCATTTTTGGCTTTCAGGGGTGCGATTCTCGAGGCACAGCTGCCGTAATTTCACTTTTAACGGCTCCACTGTGATTCAATCTTCGTTTTTTCATCTTGAGATCATCAAATCGTTGTTGTGGCTGCGAAATATCATCGGTTAAGAGACTTGTCGATGATGTTGACGACCACGCAAATTCAATTTGTCTTGAAATATGAGAAACGATCGAGAGGTAAGATCATCACACTAATGGCACATTTGAAACTGCACACAGTGCGATCGGCCGCCAAAAAATCGCTTAATTGCTTCATTTGGCTTCGGCCCGGGAGGAATAAAATCAATTTACGAGCATTGTCTCTTGGTGATCGATTTAGTTATGCAAAAGAGAATTGCTGCAACATCGACTCCGAAAAATTTAATTTATTCAGAGATTTTTCGTCTTAATTTATTCAATATCGCGATTCCAATTGCCTTCTTTGCCTCGTTCTCTACTTTTCTGCCTCACGAAATCTGATTTTGATTTCTGCTTTAATTTTAATCTACCACAAACAAAGCATTTCTGTCGAGAATTACACCGAAAGCGATTAAAAGCAATCGGATTTCGGTATCAAGATGTGTTCTGCTTCTTCGCCATCTCAAAACATCTTCCAGCCGACGACGCAACACTCAAAACACGTTCACCGAATGTTTGAAAAGAGAAACGAAATTTAAAATGTTTCTTCCATCGCTGGGGCGCCCACACGACGAATAGTTTCGAGCAAACTGCTTGCATCACATTCGAGCGCTGAAACCGTGATTAGAGTTGCTTAGACTTGATTTTTTTTCTTTTCGTCTTTATAGCTGGTTTAAATAACGAGGCTTGAGCTTTATAGGGCACAACAACGCGAGTCGAAAAACTTTTGCATTCAGTTTTTATGCAATGTTGCTGAAAAGACGTTTGAATAATGTTAATTAAAATCTGGCTTCCTCATGTTTCGATTGATTTACAACAATTAAAATCACCGCAGACATCGAACAAATCGGCCAATTAACAAATATGGTGGAAAAATCGCGAGTTTCTGCGAGTTCGAACATGAAATCGAGAGTGGAACTCGTCACTGGCGCTTTTGTCAGACGCTGTTTGATCGCACCGCCGTCGAATTTGGTGGCGGATTAGTCAAACGAAATGGATGAGATAAGAATGAATTCCCTTCCTTTCGTGTGAGGTAAATTGAATCGCTTCCAAGTCTCTTCAAAGCGATTGGAAATTAAATAAATGGTGCTGCATGCTCGATAATCAGTTATTCGAGTTAATGAATCTCATTTGATTCTTTCTCGTTTCTTCTTTTTCCGTTTTGTGGAGAATTCATGTTGCGCACATCGACAATAGGCCCTTCTGTGAAGCGCATAACATTTGTATCCATCAAGCGCCCATCTTTCTCCGCTAACGATCCTCCAGCCACGGTGCCTTATTTGAATATCAATCGATGAACGTTTCTTTTCGGCAATTCCAGAAACAATTACCATAAGAATTAAATCTTCAACCTCACGAGTTCTTTAAAGTGAAACATGACTTCGGAGGATTCCGATCTACACACAACCCGAAGAGACTTACATCATTGAAGAATGCCTGACACACCTTTTACCTCGGCGATAAATAAAAACAAACATCGAAAATGAATAAGAATTCTTGACAATGAAATGTTTTCTTTGTGAGCTGGCTTTCTAGCATTCATGAGGCCAACAAGGATGTGAACTTTGGGGGTGTTCGCTAATTAAGTCACCTTGAAGGTTTGTTTTAGTAATAAGTTAAGAATTAACCTCAAAAACTTTGAAATTAACCTCAAAAACTTAAAGTTCTTCTTGAAATCTTAAATTAACCTCAAAATGTGAACATAACCTTGCATTTCTTATCTTAAAGATACAAATCTTTAACAATCCAGTGTCGCCATCTAGTGATTAACCTAAATTAGGCTGCTTCAACTGCCTTAAACGCCCTTCAAGGTTCATTTCAACATAAAATCACCAAAAAACCAACCCCAATGTCATTGAAACAGCGTTTTCTACAACTCAAATTTCAAACCCGCTCATAATCATGTTCCGCGACTTTTGTAACAAAAAACGGGCAACTAATTTGAAGATAATGGTCTGTGAAATTCGGTTTGTGTCTACTGGAGATGTAGAATTAGTTTTTCAGTGTCTTCTAATGTCGGTTCAGGGGCAAAGAACGGTCGGGTCATTATGGATATGCCGTGCGAAAATTAGACACAATTATCTCATCAGCCGACGAAATTAGCTTCCAGCCCGCTTTTTTTGGAACGAGACTTTATGAATGAATCCCCTTTCAGCGGCGGAGTCGATTTTTCAATTTACGAAGCGAAATTTAATCTGAAACCATCAATGAAAGTGGAAGCACCAGCATAATGCGTATGATGAATGATTTCAATGAGTGGAGAAGCATGAAAAATGAAAATCCCGACGATGAACAACAATTGGAAGCGATTTCACAATCGTTCAGGCCGTTTGATGCTAAAGTGTTACACGCATCTCGCTCGGCTTTGTCTGCCTCGTGATTCATTTGCAGCCGTTCATGGCTACTTGCTAACAAGACGAATATCAGATGACACTAAGCTGAAGCGTTTTGCGGTTTCACTCGCTCCAGTTTTTCGTCAAATCTTGTGGGAACATTTCGATGTCTTCGTGATGGCAAAGACGACGACGTTTACCAGATGAATTCACACCGATAAATTCGGCTGCTGTCCCAATATTTACGCGACGATATGAAGACGCTGTCTTTGTATAATTTGAAAACAGCACTAATTGAACATTATGGAGAGTGTAAATATTTAAGAGTTTCCATTCATTTACTACCATAAACAGTGGAAACACCTTGTTCTCGTCGCGAGAGACTTTTTAAATCAAAAGCTGTCGACCATTGGGAAGATAATTTATTAAATCATCAAATAAACATTCGATCCTACTTAAACTGGTCATCATTCATCCACGCAGCGCGACATAGTTAGGTACACCTTTTTCGATTCAATTTCTTTTCCGTCGTTTTTAATGTTCCAAAAATGAACACAACGGGCGCGATATCATTCCGGACAGATCAATAAATTCTCAAACAGCCGAGAAAAATTTATCTGGCCCGGGTGTTGCCGATGAAAGGTGGAAAGAGAGATCAGAGGTGGACGACACTGTTACAGTTAATCCCTACATGGCGTCTCGCAACTGTCAAACCCAGAAGAAATTTGTTTGGTTTTTATCGGTAACAAAATCTTTTGGTTTTAGATGTCTCCTTCGATCGACTTTCAGTCCGATCGTTTAATTTCATTTATTGCCGCTCTTAAAATTGCGCATTAAAGTCTATTTTACTGTCTGTTTTGGCTTTGTTGCTTCAAAAACTCACTGCTTTGTGACTTTCAAACTGCTAAGCCGTGCGCAGATGATGCTGATGATGAAGTCCCACCGAAAACGAACGTGGGCGTCTTTATTTCTCTTCGCTCATTTATTTATCTTTTGAAGTCTTACAACTTCTCCAGCTCATAAGATGAGATTTGGGACGAGTTTGCATACGACGTCAAATCCGATTTGAGAAATCGCTTTAGTCAAAAGCGATGTGAGTTGGCAACAACTCAAGAAGCTTCGACTTCCCGCTCAGCTCGAGTCGTTTCATTACCGCAGCGATTTTTCAAGATTTTCTCAGCACTTTGGCGAACACACGAGAGAAAATTTCAGCATGTGGGCTGCAAGCAGGTTTCGGGGGAGAGTTTGAGTAGGCCTTAGAAACTGCACGGAGAAAGAGAAACGCGAAGGTGTAGATGCAGCGAATGCATTTCGACGACAGAATTAGCGAGATTGTCTCTTTTGTCGACGTCGTCAGCCATGGCGGAACGAAGATGAAAAATTGATTAAAATTACGGGGCAATATTGCAACATTATGCAAATTGACAAAATCATTTCCATTTGAGTTAAATGATCGCATGTGGACTGGTGGGCGTCATTGTCAGCAAAGGTAAATCGAGTCTTTGCCGGTCGAAATCGAAATCGCTATTTACATAAATTTCTCGTTTGTCACCAATTTTTAGAAACTCGAAAGTTTCTCACATCGCTACGGCCACTTAACCCGACCATCAGCCACCAGATTCTGTGCGTGACTTCCACTCTTGACCTCCAAAAACGCGACAAGATCGCTCGAGTGTTCAAAGAACTTAAAACAAACAATTGAAGCTTGGGCTCGTCAACGCGACTTGTTTTCTTTCGCCCGCGAACATGGAACGTGATTGTCAGACTCTGCATTGTTCCCTGAAAAATCAGCAACAGGGCCGTCCAATGACGACAACCATTTGTTACCTCCGACCGGCAGAACGAGGAAATGAAACCCGAGAACCAAAAACGATTCGTTCCACCTGTGAGTTAGACTCTGCGCCTGTTCTAGCCGTAGATCACCCATTCAACTTCAATTGTTATTTTAATTCATCATTGATTTCATTCTGGTGGAACCATGCTTTAAATGAAGTCCCGGTCTCTCTCGGAAACTCTCGCGTGAATGGAACAATGATACGTTTTAATTATTTTTCTCGCTTTACAATTACATTTCATCGATGGTCGGTTTAGATTCCCTGCTCGAGTCATCGGAATGAAACTTCCAGCGAACTTCGCTTAATTGAACGTTTCAACTGCTGCCTTTTGTAGAGTCAACAATCAATTTCCTTTTCCCATAAACACATTTAGGCCCTTTCGAGTTGTTAAGATTCGGGTGATAACGAGTCGTTGATAACGACTAACGACCGGGGTTCAACGAATTTAGACGAAATTCTGGGAAATGGCGCAACAAATTAAACATAAACCGGTGAGTGAATAAGAAAACCATTAATTTCCGGCCTTTACAGCCCTTTGATGGATCACACACCGGTGCATCATCAATTCTAAAGTGGAAAACATGAGCAACTTTCAAATATTTACAAGCACCAGACGGACTTGGATGTTTGTTAGACGCGAGAGAGTGAGCGATGGTTGGAAGTTGATAGGAAAGGCAATTGAAGAACAATGGGAAAGCTGATTCTACCGACAAGCATAAAATATGCGATCGAAGGCGACACGGGCTGATGGATTCCCTTTTGGTTTCGCCAGCGACAGCAAAAAGTGTGTTTGAATACGTTGATCGGCGCGCAGGTGCCTTTCGTTATGTGTCATCGTACATTAGTGCGAGAACATTCTAGACAAAGTTTCGAGACGGCTTTGCTAAGTTTTTAAGTTAATTTCAGCAGTTCTGACTAAAACTTGGTGAACTTGCTGAAAGCGGCTTGATGGATATTTAAAACTGCGCCTAAAAAAAGTCTTTTCTAGAAGTTCAAACATGCCTTAAAAGTTTTCCACTTTTACCAATCTCAAGATAACAAAAACCTCAACAAATTCCCACCGCCGTGAAGTGTTTTCTCAGAAACACCGAAAAGGAAGCGATGGCATCAAGGAAACAACATCCTTCGCCAGCATTCATTCACGAACAGACGAGAAAATTGTTTCGTCATGAAAAATATTGTATTCGAAAGGTTCCCATTCATGAGAAACTAGCAATTTGGGATGATTTTTAGAAAAATAAACAGGAAATTGACGAGGTTGAAAAGTAAATAAAGAAATTTTTACAATTCACATCCCTTCTGCATGGTTTTCTTTCCTTTTCTCTCGTTCGGGTTCTCCTTTCATTATCCTCTTATGTCCTATCTCGATCTTCCATTAAATAGAAACTCACACAAAAAATCCCTTTCCGTCTTTGAAAAGACGGCAATTACTCATGTTCGAGACTGGAACAGGTCCGCTTTGCACCTCAAATATTTTATTAATGATAAGACGCTCGTTTTCTAGCGACGAGAGACGGAAATGTTGGGAATATCGACAAAGGTAATTTCTTTGTGTTGAGATATTTCTTCGTTCATTCATTAGTTCTAGTTTAATTTTCTTCCCGGGGGAAGGTGCGTGAGTGATGTGAAGTGATAAGAATTGTAGAAATTTAAACGATCTGTTTAAACTCAACTTTGAGAAGTGAAAATGCAAATTTATTTTATGAAAATTCGCTAAATTTGCACTAAAAATCTCAAAAACTTGGAAAATTCGAATATCGACTTGAAATTAATCACTCTTAACTGCACTTGCCCTAGTAACATCACTCACTGACAACCCGGACAACTGAATGAGTCGAGAAAAT
Source organism: Belgica antarctica (assembly GCA_000775305.1). NCBI lineage: Eukaryota > Metazoa > Arthropoda > Insecta > Diptera > Chironomidae > Belgica > Belgica antarctica. The sequence goes on along the minus strand of JPYR01000480.1, from coordinate 2,086 downwards.
GAATAGAAAGATTTCGATTCAAGAAAGAACTGCCGCTTCTCGTGGTCACAATTCAATGGTTTTTCTCGTTTTTTTCTCGGAATTAAATATAAGAAGTTTAATTAAATCCCTTTTTGTGTAGGCCCGACTGAGACACTCACCTGAAAGTCATTTTCATTCGTCGCTTCATGGTTAGTTTGAGTGGAGTAATTGTGTGTTCGGCGAGTTTTAAATCAATTTTCGAAGAATGAGATTTCAATAATCCGCCTCCAAACGATGATGTCGATGATGACAATCGATTTTGGTTGTTGAGAAAACTTATTTGAAGCACTTGTTAGAGAATCAACCACAACTGACCGATCATGCTTCGTCTTATCTTTTTTCGCACGAAGAATTTTCTTTGCTTAGCACTCAACGGCTTAGAAATTATGTCATCTTAATCGCAGATTTGGTTTCTTTATCGTCTTCATAACACTTCTAGTTCTGCTGATCGCGAAATGGAGGTTGATCGTCGCCAGGCCACCCCAAAACTAAATCCACGGATTATTACAATTTGATCAGTGATTCCAACTTCTTAATTTTTATTGACTTTGAATAATTTTTCTCGGTTTCCTTCTCCACACGCTGAACTGGGCGAAAATTTATGCAAAAAGACTTTAGCGCTAGTATCACTCGCGACTTGTGTGTCACCGCTCGAGACGTAAATCAATATCTCGTTAATCCAATAATAACGCGAATCAAAACATTTGTGATAAAAATGAGACGAACTAATCAAATATTTAAACAGCGAATTCCTTTTTCAGGTCTTGCCTTGTCGATGTTCACGAAAACACTGATCGGTGTTTGCACAAGAAAATGTTCTTCGCAGTGGAATTTGTAAAACGAGAGAGAGAACACAATGTGCGCAATGTGAGAGCTGAAAACATTTGAACACATGGCCGGTTGGGTTCTGCAGTCGGCACACTGTTGACATTCGGTGATATCATCCTTCAAAATACCTTTCCGAAGCATTCCAGACGACGCTAATCATCCATCCTGTGTTATCACCAAGCCTTCTTTTCTGTTCGCTCTCGCAAGTCCAATGTTTTTGATGACGAAAATCTCGACACAGCTTGAAACATGCAGGTGAACATTGCTTGATTTTCTCTCTTTCAAACTCACGAGCCAGCATGAATGGATCAGCGATGAATGGAAAACAAGGTTCATTGAAAAAAAACTGCATTTACCATGTCGGGATGGCTTTGAATGTTTTTATTTTTGGACATTTCAACATCTCTCTCTCTCGCTCGACGTTGAGATGTTGTGTCATGTCTAGTTTCTTGCCTTATGCTGCGGAAAATGTTTCTTGTCTTTACCAAGTTGGGATTAGTGCAGAAAGGAGAAACAAAATCAAAATAGAAGCAGCTAAGATTAAATGTGAATCATAGCTAAATGAAATTGTGCTCCGAGGCTGTTTTTTAATGTCAACGCATGGAGCTTGACTTTTGTGCTTCAAACGCAATCAAGCTTCGTTAATTAATCCTTGCTTTGGATCTTCGTAATCTGAGAAATGCAAATTTGCTTAAAATTGACCAGAGGCGGTAATAAATTCAGTTCACTGGAATTTCGTACACGGCGCAAATTTACTTTAACTTCTCGGGCGAAGGCAACCGGCGAAAAAAGCGAACATAAAAAGTTTCTAAGCTGCTGCAAAAATAAATAAAATTGCACATTTCATGTTTTCATGCTCCGGATAACATTTGGATCTGAAAGCACTTTAATGATAACTGAGTGTGTTAATTATTTTTTTTATGAACTGTGCTTCTTTCCGCAGCGTAAATTCTCCGCCAATATCTTCTGCATTAAATCGTCTCTCTTTTTAACTGAGCACGGTGTAAATCATCGACCCGCTGCCCCACCGGGGAGTTGCAAACACTCGGAGGGAACCTATAATTTTCAATTATAAAGTATTAAACAATTCGACGATTGTGCAGTGGATTTATGAAGACAGGGAGTTGGAAAGTGTGGCTGTGGAGGGGTTTAGACTCGGAATTAAGACAGTTTACAATGGTTTTTGATGTTTAAACCAGAGGTTGAATTTAGACTTTAGACTTTAGCTTTAGACTTT